>JAODAL010033020.1:0-46101 GCA_025379985.1 Phyllomedusa bahiana | reverse complement strand
GGTGGGGGCCGTCGCTTCTATCGGGGGCGTAGCTACGGGGGGTGCAGAGGTAGCAGTCGCTTCTATCAGGGGCGTAGCTACAGGGCAGCAGAGGTGGCAGTCGCTTCTATCAGGGGCGTAGCTACAGGGGGTGCAGAGGTAATGAACCAGGGAGCTCAGGCTGAACCATGATAAAGGACCTGCCCGGAGAGCATATCACAAGGCATTATGGGAAAGGAGCTGATAAGCTCAAGCGCCCTCTGCTGGATGTAACAAATCCTCAATTTGCGTTTGACCTACTGGGTCTTTGGAAAGCAAAAGGGATATTTAGCCAAGCCAGTATCACCCATCTGTAGAGAGCCGTTTAGGGGTGTTTGCCCATCGTCAGTACAGAGCAAAGCGATGCTGGCTCGGCTGAGTGGGAGGCAATGAGTGGCTCAGAAAAGGAAGATCTCTTCCTCTCTGCCCAGAGAGCAGCAGAACAGGAAGGCGTGAGGACAAGTGATGACATGAGTCAATATGACGAGGATCAGAAGTGGCCATGCTGCCTCTGTGGCTGTGATCTACGGGGCCCCTGGGTCTTTCAGGATGGTGGCCCCCAGGGACCACATTATGCTGTATTTACTGAAGGTGATTATTCTTTACTTTCTGAATTTCAGATCTTAATTCGACAGCGGCTGACAGCGAATGTTCATGATCGTGCGGTTGGCTGTAACATCTCTGCTACCTGATAGTGGATGGCAAAATTTTTTATTTCATAGGGTGAAACTAATTTGTGGCTTAATATATCTGACAGCTGAGGGTTTGTTACAATTGTACCCCAGCTACATAATCGTCTATAAACCAAATGTTGTGTAATCCTGACTGATGTATGTGGTGAGCGCTCCTGATCTGCTGTATGTGGTGAGAGCTCCTGATCTGCGGTCTGGGGTGAGCGCTCCTGATCTGCTGTATGTGGTGAGTGCTCCTGATCTGCTGTATGTGGAGAGTGCTCCTGATCTGCTGTATCCGGTGAGCGCTCCTGATCTGCTGTATCCGGTGAGCGCTCCTGATCTGCTGTATGTGGTGAGCGCTCCTGATCTGCTGTATGTGGTGAGCGCTCCTGATCTGCTGTACGTGGTGAGCGCTCCTGATCTGCTGTATGTGGTGAGCGCTCCTGATCTGCTGTATGCGGTGAGCGCTCCTGATCTGCTGTATGTGGTGAGCGCTCCTGATCTGCTGTATGTGGTGAGCGCTCCTGATCTGCATGTACTCCGCTGTGGAGCGCTCCTGATCTGCTGTATCGTGTGAGCGCTCCTGATCTGCTGTATGTGGTGAGCGCTCCTGATCTGCTGTATGTGGGGAGCGCTCCAGATCTGCTGTATCCGCTTGAGCGCTCCTGATCTGCTGTATCCGGTGAGCGCTCCTGATCTGCTGTATGTGGTGAGCGCTCCTGATCTGCTGTATGTGGTGAGCGCTCCTGATCTGCTGTATGTGGTGAGCGCTCCTGATCTGCTGTATCCGGTGAGCGCTCCTGATCTGCTGTATCCGGTGAGCGCTCCTGATCTGCTGTATCCGGTGAGCGCTCCTGATCTGCTGTATGTGGTGAGCGCTCCTGATCTGCTGTATGTGGTGAGCGCTCCTGATCTGCTGTATGTGGTGAGCGCTCCTGATCTGCTGTATGTGGTGAGCGCTCCTGATCTGCTGTATGTGGTGAGCGCTCCTGATCTGCTGTATGTGGTGAGCGCTCCTGTTCTGCTGTATGTGGTGAGCGCTCCTGATCTGCTGTTTGTGGTTATCGCTCCTGATCTGCTGTATGTGGTGAGCGCTCCTGATCTGCTGTATGTGGTGAGCGCTCCTGATCTGCTGTATGTGGTGAGCGCTCCTGATCTGCTGTATCCGGTGAGTGCTCCTGATCTGCTGTATGTGGTGAGCGCTCCTGATCTGCTGTATCCGGTGAGCGCTCCTGGTCTGCTGTATCCGGTGAGCGCTCCTGATCTGCTGTATGTGGTGAGCGCTCTGATCTGCTGTATGTGGTGAGCGCTCCTGATCTGCTGTATGTGGTGAGCGCTCCTGATCTGCTGTATGTGGTGAGCGCTCCTGATCTGCTGTATGTGGTGAGCGCTCCTGATCTGCTGTATGTGGTGAGTGCTCCTGTTCTGCTGTATGTGGTGAGCGCTCCTGTTCTGCTGTATGTGGTGGGCGCTCCTGATATGCTGTATGTGGTGATAGCTCCTGATCTGCTGTATGTGGTGAGCGCTCCTGATCTGCTGTATGTGGTGAGCGCTCCTGATCTGCTGTATGTGGTGAGCGCTCCTGATCTGCTGTATGTGGTGAGCGCTCCTGATCTGCTGTATGTGGTGAGCTGCTCCTGATCTGCTGTATGTGGTGAGCGCTCCTGATCTGCTGTATGTGTTGAGGCTCTGATCTGCTGTATGTGGAGAGCGCTCCTGATCTGCTGTATGAGGTGAGCGCTCCTGATCTGCTGTATGTGGTGAGAGCTCCTGATCTGATGTATGTGGTGAGCGCTCCTGATCTGCTGTATCCGGTGAGTGCTCCTGATCTGCTGTATGTGGTGTGTGCTCCTGATCTGCTGTATGTGGAGAGCGCTCCTGATCTGCTGTATGTGGTGAGCGCTCCTGATCTGCTGTATGTGGAGAGCGGTCCTGATCTGCTGTATCCGGTGAGCGCTCCTGATCTGCTGTATGGGGTGAGAGCTCCTGATCTGCTGTGTGGGGTGAGCGCTCCTGATCTGCTGTATCGCTGGAGATGAGGTCCTGATCTGCTGTATCGGTGAGCGCTCCTGATCTGCTGTATCTGGTGAGTGCTCCTGATCTGCTGTATGTGGTGATAGCTCCTGATCTGCTGTATGTGGTGAGCGCTCCTGATCTGCTGTATCCGGTGAGCGCTCCTGATCTGCTGTATGTGGTGAGCGCTCCTGATCTGCTGTATGTGGTGAGCGCTCCTGATCTGCTGTATGTGGTGAGTGCTCCTGATCTGCTGTATGTGGTGAGCGCTCCTGATCTGCTGTATGTGGAGAGCGCTCCTGATCTGCTGTATGTGGTGAGCGCTCCTGATCTGCTGTATGTGGTGATCGCTCCTGATCTGCTGTATGTGGTGATAGCTCCTGATCTGCTATATGTGGTGAGTGCTCCTGATCTGCTGTATGTGGTGAGCGCTCCTGATCTGCTGTATGTCCGGTGAGTGCTCCTGATCTGCTGATATGTGGTGAGGCTCCTGATCTGCTGTATCGTGAGAGTGCTCCTGATCTGCTGTATCCTGGTGAGCGCTCCTGATCTGCTGTATCGTGTGAGCGCTCCTGCCCTGCTGTATGTGGTGAGCGCTCCTGATCTGCTGTATGTGGTGAGCGCTCCTGATCTGCTGTATGTGGTGAGCGCTCCTGATCTGCTGTATGTGGTGAGCGCTCCTGATCTGCTGTATGTGGTGAGTGCTCCTGATCTGCTGTATGTGGTGAGCGCTCCTGATCTGCTGTATGTGGTGAGTGCTTGACTGATTCTATGGAGTTGAGACTCCTGATGCTGCTGTAAGTGAGGAGGTGAGCGCTCCTGATCTGCTGTATGTGGTGAGCGCTCCTAGAAATTCTTGTATGTGGTTAAGTCTCCTAGATTCTGCTGTATGTGGTGAGCGCTCCTGATCTGCTGTAATGTGGTTAGTGCTCCTGATCTGCTGTATGTGGTGATAGCTCCTGATCTGCTGTATGTGGTGAGCGCTCCTTTGATCTGCTTTTTATGTGGTGAGCGCTCCTGATCTGCTGTATGTTGGTGAGTGCTCCTGATCTGCTGTATCCGGTGAGTGTTTCCTAAATCTGCTGTATGTGGTGAGCGCTCCTGATCTGCTGTACCCGGGTGAGTGCTCCTGATCTGCTGTATGTGGTTTTGAGACGCTCCTGATCTGCTGTATCCGGTGAGCGCTCCTGATCTGCTGTATGTGGTGAGCGCTCCTGATCTGCTGTATGTGGTAAAGTGCTCCTGTTCTTGCTGTATGTGGTGAGCGTCCTGATCTGCTGTATGTGGTGAGTGCTCCTGTTCTGCTGTATGTGGTGAGGGGCTTCCTAAATCTCCCTGTAGTGGTGAGCGCTCCTGATCTGCTGTATGTGGAGAGCGCCCCAGATCTGCTGTATGTGGTGAGTGCTCCTGTTCTGCTGTATGTGGTGAGCGCTCCTGATCTGCTGTATGTGGTGAGCGCTCCTGATCTGCTGTATGTGGTGAGCGCTCCTGATCTGCTGTATGTGGTGAGCGCTCCTGATCTGCACATGATTCTTGGAGTTGAGAACATCACTGGGATAGAAACCTGCGAAAACAGTGAAGGAGGCTGAATGTCACCGCATCCTGCTCACTGCGGGCACACGAGCTCCTCATTGTTTAAATTTCTATGCGCAGTGTTAATACGGCAGAAATGATTCCTCCTGAGTAATGAGAGCGCAGAAGATGAATTGGTGTCCTTGCTCCATCACCACCGCCACATCCCCAGGTAGTCACAAAATCCACTGACTGCAAAACTTCCCACTCCCCACCTGTCCATGTCCTAGGGCCGCGAGGGCCGCTCAGTGACTGAAGGCAAAAATCCAACGTCCCCATCGTGAAAGTCCCAGCAAAGTCCCCTCAAGAAGACTCTGCAAATCCTATTACTTAATAGCAGGTGGAACAAGTGCGAGGATTTTCACTGCCAGCTTCGCCCTGTGATGGGGGTTCACAGGCCGCCGTAAAGGCAGTACAGGGGTACTGCTGTACGGGGCCCAGTGAACGAAGGGGGCCCGTTGCAAGCGGGGTTTCTGGGGAAGTGGGGCTCAGACGCTTCAGCTGTATGGGGCCCTGAAACCTCTGATGGTGGCTCAGGTGTTGGTCATTGGGATGAAGGTCCATTGCTGTCACCGCTTCTCAGGGACAGTCCCACATTTTGGAGATCCTGGAGAATAATTGATTTTGTTTATTATATTTATGTATATATCGCTGTTATAGTCCACATCGCTGTACAGAGATTGTCTTAATTCACTTTAGTCCCTGTCCTCATCGGGGATCACTGTCTACATTTTAGGTTAAAGTATCTGTACATTTTTTGGATTGCTGAGGAAATCAGAAAAACCTGGAGGAAACCCAAACATGTTGGGAATATACTAACTCCTTGTAGATGTTACTGTTGGTGGAAGTCAAACCCAGGACCCCAGCAATGCAAGGTCTCCAGGTGTTGCAGGTCTCCAGGGGTTGCAGGTCTCCAGGGGCTGCGGTTCTCCAGGGGTTGAGGGTCTCCATAGGTTGAGGGTCTCCAGTGGATGCGGGTCTCCAGAGATGCTGGGTATCCAGGTGCTGCGGGTCTCCAGGGATTGCGGGTCTCCAGAGGTTGCGGGTCTCCAGGGGATGCGGGTCTCCAGGGGTTGCCGGTCTCCAGGGGTTGCCGGTCTCCAGGGGTTGCCGGTCTCCAGGGGTTGCGGGTCTCCAGAGGTTGCAGGTCTCCAGCGGGGTTCCAAGTTGTGTCTCAAGGGGTGGTTGCATGGGGTCTCCAGGGGTTGCCGGTCTCCAGGGGTTGCCGGTCTCCAGAGGTTGCGGTCTCCAGGGATTGCGGGTCTCCAGGGTTTGCCGGTCTCCAGGGGTTGCGGGTGTCCAGTGGTTGCTGGTCTCCAGGGGTTGCCGGTCTCCAGGGGTTGCAGGTCTCCAGGGGTTGCCGGTCTCCAGGGGTTGCCGGTCTCCAGGGATTGAGGGTCTCCAGAGGATGCGGGTCTCCAGGGGTTGCGGGTCTCCAGGGGTTGCGGGTCTCCAGGGGTTGCCGGTCTCCAGAGGTTGCGGGTCTCCAGGGGTTGCGGGTCTCCAGGGGTTGCCGGTCTTCAGGGGTTGCCGGTCTCCAGAGGTTGCGCATCTCCAGGGGTTGCGCATCTCCAGGGGTTGCGGGTTTCCAGGGGTTGCGGGTCTCCAGGGTTGCCGGTCTCCAGAGGTTGCGGGTCTCCAGGGGTTGCCGGTCTCCAGGGGTTGCCGGTCTCCAGGGGTTGCGGGTCTCCAGATTTTGCCGGTCTTCAGGGGTTACAGGTCTCCAGGGGCAGCGGGTCTCCAGGGGTTGCGGGTCTCCAGGGATTGTGGGTCTCCAGGGGTTGTGGGTCTCCAGGGGTTGCCGGTCTCCAGGGGTTGCCGGTCTCCAGGGGTTGCCGGTCTCCAGGGATTGAGGGTCTCCAGGGTTTGCCCGTCTCCAGGGGTTGCCGGTCTCCAGGGGTTGCTGGTCTCCAGGGGTTGCAGGTCTCCAGGGGTTGCAGGTCTCCAGGGGTTGCTCATCTCCAGGGGTTGCGGGTCTCCAGGGGTTGCGGGTCTCCAGGGTTGCGCATCTCCAGGGGTTGCGGGTCTCCAGGGGTTGCGCATCTCCAGGGCTTGCCGGTCTCCACCGGTTGCCGGTCTCCAGGGGTTGTGGGTCTCCAGAGGTTGCGGGTCTCCAGGGGTTGCGGGTCTCCAGGGGTTGCGGGTCTCCAGGGGTTGCGGGTCTCCAGGGGTTGCGGGTCTCCAGGGGTTGCGGGTCTCCAGGGGTTGCGGGTCTCCAGGGGTTGCGGGTCTCCAGGGGTTGCGGGTCTCCAGGGATTGCGGGTCTCCAGGGATTGCGGGTCTCCAGGGGTTGCGGGTCTCCAGGGGTTGATCCCTTCCCTACACCCTGGGATCCATTATTCATGATTACAAGCTCCGTGGATCCTGGGCAGATTTGTCGGCGTCTGTATCACTCCCAGCACGGACTTTGATGTATTTGCTGTAGGAGCCGCGTCCCCTCTGATATCCTCGTGTCTCTGTGAAAGGGTTTATAGAAGATTTGTAAAGTTCATCTCTTGCACTGAGGTGAATACATTGATGTCTATGGCGGCGGCGGCGGTGGTGGGGGCAGCGGGGGCGGTGGTGGTGGCGGTGGTAGCGGGGGCGGTGGCGACGGGGGCGGTGGTGGTGGCGGCGGGGGCCTCCTCAGCCGCTTCTGGTGAACCCTCATTCCTTTCGATGCAACTTTTCTTTGTCAATTATTCAGAACCCGATGAGATTGTGGAATTTGTGGAGGTTTCATCTCGGTTACAGAGCAGTCGGCGCATTTCCATCCATCAGGCTATGGAGACGGCGGCGAGAAGAGCAACCTCAGCAGAGCTGTCACTGGCAGAGCCGCCGTAACGACGTGTCAGGAGGTGGCAGGTAATTGTCACATCCGCTGACGGGAAACGATGTTCCAATTTGGCAGCTTCACGCCGGACACTTTGTATCTTCTCATGTATGGAGCTTCCAGGAAGAAACAGAGACAATGGCTGGAAAGTTCTTATGTGCGATACAATGTCACCACCCAGGAGTCCAGAGTCAATGAAGGAGGGATACAATATGGGAACCCTCCCGTTATAACATTGTACATTTTATAAAAGGGTTGTCTCACCATGCAGTTTCACAGAGATACAGCCAGCTTTAGACTCCTACTTCGTGTACAGGCTGTGGCGGTTCTAGGACTTCATGCTCCCACTTCCTGTTCAGGCTGTGGGCAGTTCTACAGCTTTAGGCTCCCACCCCTGTCATTTTGTGGGGGTTTTTACAGTTTTGGGGCTCCCACTTCTTTCAGTTGTGGGCAGTTCTACAGCTTCGGGCTCCCAATTCCTGTTCAGGCTGTGGGCAGTTCTACAGCTTCGGGCTCCCAATTCCTGTTCAGGTTGTGGGCAGTTCTACAGCTATAGGCTCCTACTTCCCTGTTCAGGCTGTGGGCGTTCTACAGCTTGGCTCCATTTCCTGTTAAAGGGTGTGGGTTTCTACAGCTTCAGGCTCCCACATCCTGTCAGTTTTGGGGTTCTAGGGTTTTAGGCTCCTTTCCTGTTCAGGCTGTTGGGGTTTCAGCAGTTTGGCTGCCATTTCCTGTTTCAGTATGTGGGAGTTTACTACTGTAGTCCCAAAGCTGCAGAGCTCCAAGGAGTGAAAACAAGTGTTTATCTGTAAACAATCTAATCTTGTTTGAGATAAAGACTCTACTTCATCCAAGGATGGTGACGTCCCTGCTACCTGTCTAATCAGGAAGGGATATATGGATGGTAACCTAGAGACAACTGTGTGCACCCAAGTTAAGGAGATTCATGGGGCCCAACAGTAGAGTTGATTCTTGGGGCCACCAATGGAGATGATTCTTGGGCTCAACCAGTGAAGTTGATTCTTGGGGCCACCAGTGGAGATGATTCTTGGGCCCACCAGTGGGTTTATTCTTTGGGGCCTATCAGTGGAGTTTATTCTTGGGGCCACCAGTGGAGGTGATTTTTGGGGCACAGTGAAGGTGATTCTTGGCCACCAGTGGAGGTGATTTTTGGCCACCCGTGGAGTTTATTCTTGGGGCCTAAGAGGTTTATTCTTGGCCACCAAATGGGATGATTCTTGGGGTCCATAGTAGAGGTGATTTTGGGGCCCACCAGTGGAGGTGATTTTGGGGCACACCAGTGGAGGTGATTATTGGGCCCACCACTGGAGGGATTTTGCGGAAACCCGTGGAGGTTATTCCCTGTTTATTTTGGGGCCACCATTTGGGGAATGATTCTTGGGGTCACTAGTAGAGGTGATTCTTGGCCCAAACCCGTGGAGGTGATTTTGGGGTCACCAGTGGAGTGATTCTTGGGGCCCACCCTGGAGTGATTTTTGGGGACCCCAGTGAGTTTGATTTTCAATGGGGCCTTGGGGACATTGGGATTCATTGGGGCCCACCAGTGGAGGTTTATTTTTGGGCGGACCAGTGGATTTAAATTTTTGGGGCCCCACAATTAAATAAATTTTTGGGCCCACCAGTGAAGTTGACTCTTGGGGCTTGCCCCCAGTGGAGTTTAATCTTTGACCACCAGTGGAGTGATTCTTTGGGGCCCAATTAGTGAGGAGAATGTTCTTTGGGGCCCCGTGGGGCACCAGTGGGGATTTATTTTGGGGCCCACAGTGGAGATGAATTTTGGAGCCACCATGGAGTTGATTCTTGGGGCCACCAGTAGAGGTGATTCTTGGGCCCCAGTTGAGGTTTATTCTTGGGGCCTCCAGTTGAGTTGATTCTTGGGGCCCACCAGTGGAGTTGATTCTTGGGGCCACCAGTGGGGTTGATTCTTGGGGCCACCAGTGGAGTTGATTCTTGGGGCCACCAGTGGAGTTAAATTTTTGGGGCCACCAGTGGAGTTGATTCTTGGGACCACCAGTGGATTTGATTCTAGGGGCCCCCTAAAGCTATTGTTAGAGCTCAGATAATACTCTACCTAATTTTTTCTTAAACCTACAAAAGATTCCTCCAAATCCGTCCCACAAAAGGGTAATGCCCAACATCAATGATCCCTTACATGATTTGTTAAAGGGGAGCAAGAGCTACTGTCCCATCCAGGGGAGTGAGTGCAGGATACATCCTCAGCCTGTTGCTATTGGGGCCCTTGTGCTCTATGTAGGGCCTTGTGGATAAAGCATTACTAGATCACCAGGAGGTCTATACATATAAAGGGAATCTTCACCTACAACCACAACCCAACTGCTGCCCCCCCCTCCCGAATCTCAAGGATCTGCCCCCCTCCCGTTGCTGTGATTAACCCCTTGGCTCCCTGAAGACAAACACAGTTGTCATTTAGTCACCTTGCCGGGAGTCTGCAGTGCGCTGTGCGTCGCCGCCGCCGTGTGACCTGTGTAATAAGATGTCACTCGAAGCCTCCTGATTCCCAGTTACTTAGTTATAAATGTCGCCATCAATCACCGGGAGGAGGACGGAGCAGGATTTAACCAAATTAATGTTCCTTTAATAAGTGAAGAACAGGGCAGATTAGTAATTACTCCACACAATGTGCCCGCCGCTCTATGTATAGGATAGGAGGCCATGGGTGTAATTCACAGAACATCGGGGGAGGGAATATATATATATATATATATATATATATACTGATTACGTAATGTGATAGCAGACACCTAGACCAAGGAGGAGTACCGGCATCATTAGACATTGCTTGATCCAATACAATGTACCGCTCTATGTATAGGACAGGAAGCCATGGGTGTAATTCACAGAACAGCGGGGGAGGGAATATATATATATACTGTTTATGTAATGTGATAGCAGACACCTAGACCGAGGAGGGGTACCAGCATCATTAGACATTGCTTGATCCAGTCCAATACAATGTGCCGCTCTATGTACAGGATAGGAGGCCATGGGTGTAATTCCTAGAAGAGCGAGGGAGGGGAGAATCTACAAGCTGATTATGCAATGTGATAGCAGACACCTAGACCAAGGAGGAGTAAGGATCATTAGACATGCCCTTTAATCCAATACAATGTGCCCGCGCTCTATGTATAGGATAGGAGGCCATGGGTGTAATTCATAGAAGACCGGGGAATGGGAGAATCTGCCGGCTGATTATGTAATGTGATAGCAGACACCTAGACCGAGGAGGAGTACCAGCATCATTAGACATTGCTTGATCCAATACAATGTGCCCGCGCTCTATGTATAGGATAGGAGGCCATGGGTGTAATTCATAGAAGACCGGGGAATGGGAGAATCAGCCGGCTGATTATGTAATGTGATAGCAGACACCTAGACCGAGGAGGAGTACCAGCATCATTACACATTGCTCGCTCTATTCCAATGCAATGCAGCCGCCAGTCAATGTATAGGACACGAAGCCATGGATGTAATTCATAGAAGAACAGAGGAGGGAAGAATCTGCCGGCTGATTATGTAATGCGATAGCAGACACCTAGACCGAGGAGGAGTACCAACATCAATAGACATTGGTTGTTGCAATCCAAAACAATGCACCCACCACTCTATATATAGGACAGGAAGCCATGGATACAATTCATAGAAGAACATGGGAAGGGAGAATCTGCCGGCTGATTATGTAATGCAATAGCAGACACCTAGACCAAGGAGGAGTACCGGCATCATTAGACATTGCTTGATCCAGTGCAATACAATGTGCCCAACACTCTATGTACAGGATAGGAAGCCATGGATGTAATTCATAGAAGAGCAGGGGAGGGAAGAATCTGCCGGCTGATTATGCAATGTGAATAAAGCATATATCAGACACCTAGACCGGGGAGGAGTACCGGCATCATTACACATTACTCGCTCCATTCCAATACAAAGCAGCCGCCCACTTTAAATAGAATAGGAAGCCATGGATGTAATTTCTAGAAGAACATGGGATGGAAGAATCTATCAGCTTACTATGTAATGTGATAGCAGACACCTAGACCGAGGCGGTGTACCGGCATCATTAGACATTGCTTGATCTAATGGAATACAATGCAGCCACCACTCTATATACTGTATAGGCTATATATTGGCTTACTATGCAATGTGATAGCAGACACCTAGGGCGGGCGGGGGTTACGCATTTATTAGACATTGCTGAATCTAATGGAATACAATGCAGCCACCACTCTATTATGTATAGGCTTTATTGGCTTACTATGCAATGGATTTGCAGACATCTAGACCGCCCGGGGGCGTACCAGCATTCATTAGACATTGCTCATCCATTACAATACAATGCAGCCAAACCCCTCCATATATAGGCTATATATTGGCTTACTATGCAATGAGATAGCAGACACCTAGACCGCGGCGGTGTACCGGCATCACTAGACATTGCTCGGCTAATTTCAATACAATGCAGCAACCCAATCCTATATAAAGGTATATATTGGCTTACTATGCAATTGTAGCAACACCTAGCCGGGCGGCTCCGCATATTAACATTGCTCCCCCATTACAATACAATGCACCACCACCCATATAAGTATATATTGGCTTTCTATGCAATGTGTAGCAGACACCTAGACCGGGCGGCGACCGGCATCATTGACATTGCTCACTCCATTCCAATACAATGCAGCAACCACTCCATATATAGGCTATATATTGGCTTACTATGCAATGTGATAGCAGACACCTAGACCGCGGCGGCGTACCAGCATCATTAGACATTGCTCACTCCATTACAATACAATGCAGCCACCACTCCATATATAGGCTATATATTGGCTTACTATGCAATGAGATAGCAGACACCTAGACCGAGGCGGCGTACCGGCATCACTAGACATTGCTCGCTCCATTACAATTTGGTTGACAACCAGTAAACAAGATTTTCATAAAACTTTCAGCAGGCGGCAGATAAGGATGAAGGCGCCGCGCTGCTGAAGACTGACATAAGGACGTCTTGTTATACTTTATTACACTAAGTGATACCTTAAGATTTACAGAGCTCTCTCTACCTCCAGATCCTCAAGTCAATAAAGTCGTGCCGTCTCTATAAAAAATACATAATCTCCGTGAGCGGCGCATTGTAACATGATGTACTCGGGTAATTATCACAGCGGGCGCCCAATCACTGCCACCCTTTCATGGAAGGTAAATAAGCGCACGGTATAGAAAGCGCCGGGGGAGGGGGCCAACACTTCATCCCACTGGAAGCCATGATGCTTGGAGGAAGTTTATGCAGGAGGCTGGCAGCTGCACGATACAATGTATCGTATTATGTTACATTGTATTGTAGCTATAGTTTCCATTATTGTATTATAATTATAGCTTCACTTTAGTTTTTCTCATTGCTGGGGTCTTACTTCCTCGACATTACTAAGGGGCCTGTGGTGCTGAGAAGGGACAACGGTTCATTTACAGTAATAGAAATCAGAACAAGACGGTTAAACTTTCTTTATATTTGTGGGTTTTCCATACAAACAGTTTCCAGTGTCACCACTTGGGGGAGCTGAGGAGCGCACTGCATACAGATTATTATATGTTTAATAAAAATTAATCTATGGCCAGGGAGATTCCCACGTGGCTGCAGAAGGACTGAAATGGGAGTGTAATTCTTGGTTTATGCAAAAGAAAGTAGGTCTCAGGGTGACTGTCAGGAAGAATGAGAGAAAGAGAGGCAGAAACAAGAGTCATGTGCAGTAGCTGTAGACTGAGCCCTTAGAGTCAATCTGCTTCTGGGCCCCAAGAGTCATCTCCACTGGTCGCCCCAAGAAACAACTCTAATGGTGGGCCCAAGAATCATCTCCACTGGTGGGCCCCGAGAATCAGCTCCACTGGTGGCCCCAAGAATCACCTCCCCCTGGTGGCCCAGAATCACCCCCACTGGTGACCCCAAGAACCCACCCCCAAATGGTGGCCCCAACAATCAACTCCACTGGTGGGCCCCAACAATCCCCTTTCCACTGGTGGGCCCCAAGAATCCAGCTCCACTGGTGGCCCCAAGAAATCATCTCCACGGGTTTGGACCCCAAGAATCAACTCCACGGGTGGCCCCAACAATCACCTCCACGGGTGGGCCCCAAGGAAATCATCTTCACTGGTGGCCCAAGAATCACCTTCACTGGTGGACCCCAAGAATAAACTCCACTGGTGCCAAAAAGAATCACCCTCACTGGTGGCCCCAAGAAACATCTCTACTGGTGGCCCCAAGTATCACCCTCACTGGTGGACCCAAAAATTTCAACTCCACTGGTGGCCCCAAGAATCACCTCCACTGGTGGCCCCAAGAATTCACCTTCACGGGTGGCCCCAAAATTTGAACTCCACTGGGCTCCAAGAATCACCTCCACTGGTGGCCCTAAGAATCAACACCACTGGTGGCTCCAAGAATCACCTCCACTGGGTGGACCCCAAGAATCACCTCCACTGGTGGACCCCAAGAATCATCTCCACTGGTGGTCCCCAACAATCACCTCCACTGGTGGCCCAAAGAAACACCACCACAGGTGACCCCAAGAGATCACCCACTGTTTGGCCCAACAATCAACTCCACTGGTGGGCCCCAACAATCACCTCCACTGGTGGGCCCCAAGAATCATCTCCACTGGTGGCCCCAAGAATCATCTCCACTGGTGGACCCCAAGAATCAACTCCACTGGTGGCCCCAAGAATCATCTCCACTGGTGGGCCCCAAGAATCATCTCCAATGGTGGCCCCAAGTATCATATCCTCTGGTGGACTCCAAGAATCATCTCCACTGGTGGCCCCAAGAATCCCCTCCCCTTGTGGGCCCCAAGAAACCTCTCCCCTGGTGGCCCCAATTATCATCCCCACTGGTGGACCCCAAGAATCAACTCCACTGGTGGCCCCAAGAATCACCTCCACTGGTGGCCCCAAGAATCACCTGCACTGGTGGACCCAAAAATGAAATCCACAGGTGGGCGCCAAGAAAAACATCCACTGGTGGCCCTAAGAATCAACACCACTGGTGGCTCCAAGAATCACCTCCACTGGGTGGACCCCAAGAATCATCTCCACTGGTGGAGCCCAAGAAACATCTCCAGTGGTGGGCTCCAAGAATCATCTCCACTGGTGGACCCCAAGAATCATCTCCACTGGAGGGCCCCAAGAATCAGCTCCACTGGTGGCCCCAAGAATCATCTCCACTGGTGGGCTCCAAGAATCACCTCCACTGGTGGGACCAAAGAATCAACTCCACTGGTGGCCCCAAGAATCAACTCCACTGGTGGACCCCAAGAATCAACTCCACTGGTGGCCCCAAGAATCACCTCCACTGGTGGCCCCAAGAATAACCATCACAGGTGGCCCCAACAATGAACTCCACTGGTGGGCCCCAAGAATCACCTCCACTGGTGGCCCCAAGAATCAACTCCACTGGTGGCTCCCAAGAATCACCTCCACTGGGTGGACCCCAAGAATCAGCTCCACTGATGGGCCCCAAGAATCATCTCCACTGGTGGGCCCCAAGAATCACCTCCACTGGTGACCCCAAGAATCATCTCCACTGGTGGATCCCAAGAATCATCTCCACTGGTGGACCCCAAGAATCACCTCCACTGGTGGGCTCTAAGAATCATCTCCACTGGTGGGCCCAAGAATCACCTCCACCTGTGGCCCCAAGAATCATCTCCACTGGTGAACTCCAAGAATCATCTCCACTGGTGCCCCCAAGAATCATCTCCACTGGTGGGCCCCAAGAATCACCTCCACTGGTGGACCCAAGAATCATCTCCACTGGTGGCCCCAAGTATCATCTCCACTGGTGCCCCCAAGAATCATCTCCACTGGTGGCCCCAAGAATCACCTCCACTGGTAGGCCCGATTTTGCCTTTACCTATATCCTCTGCATTGAACAGAGCTGTGGAGAGAGGAGTAACTAGAATTCATAGGGCCCTAAAACGAAATGACATGAGACCCCATCACCTATTTATTAATAAACTAAAACATGAACCTAAGTAGCGATAATTAAATGTTTAGATAATCCCGCCATATATCAGGGAACCCACTTAGCAGAGCTGGAGAGGAGCAAGTCACCAACTACTTGTTCCCTACAAAAAGAAACAATGTTCATGTACCTGAGTGACCCCCTTGACCTCTTGGCCCCATATAAGCCGCTATGATTGCTATTTCTATAGCTGTGTCTGTGGCTGTGGAATAGGTGGGCGCTATATAAGTAACAATTATTATAATTATTTATAGTGTCACACAAAGAGTCCCGGGGTCCATCACAAGCCCTCTCTGAGAAGAGAAACTGCTAAATCTTATTACCATCCCATCCCTGAGGCTCCTGCAAGGTTCCACGACAAGGGGCCCCTCTTTGTGAATAATCGGGGAGATCCAATACCTGCTGCTGGCACCAACCAAGGACTCTGACAACTGTTTGGTCTTGAGAGGCTCAGGAGATAAAGGAACCTGAAGGCCCCTTTGCGCCTCTTGACTTTCGGGGGGTCCCAGAGGGGAACTGCCCCATGAAAAGTCCTTGTGAAACACAAAAACCTGTAGATAGATAAATAATCTGGTTTCCATTCTACTCTTGGGGCTCACATGAAGGCGCCGCAGTGATGCAGGTACGCAGCCCCGCTACCTGTAATGAAGTCCCAGCACAAACACCGCTCACACCTCTCAATAGATGTTACCATTTATCAAGCGTCGTCATCAGAGCGTGCGTAATGTCACATCTGGACACCCTCCTCCCCGTCACAGGAGAATCTCATCATCTCGCCTGATGCTCTGTAGCATCATCCTTCTGTTGTCATCTCTCCCCACAGAAAGCAGCCCAAAGATCAAAGAAAAGATTGTGATAGCCGACACTGATAAATGACAGCGTCTCCTACCGAAAGAAAAGCTCGGCCATTTCAATGTGATCTTGATGAATGATCCTGTTCTGTAATGCGCTCAGTGCAGAGGGAGACTGTAGGGACCCAATTCCTGTTCTAATATAGGCTGTTCTGATGGAGGGATAGTAAATGCCAAATAAATAGTAATAGAAAAAAAGAAGAAAAGGAAGAAAATTAAATAACAAATAAACAATAAAAATTAAAAATAAATAAAGAAAAATAAATAAAATTAAATAACAAACAAATAATAAAAAGTCAAAATAAACAAAAAGGAAAAATAAATAAAATTAAATAAAAAATAAATAATAAAAAGTCAAAATAAAGAAAAATAAATAAAATTAAATAACAAACAAATAATAAAAAGTCAAAATAACCAAAAACGATAAATAAATAAATAAAACTAAATAAATAAATAATAAAAAATAAAGCTTGAGAAAGGAGGAGTTTTGTCTTCCGAAACGTCGCTTCCGCTGGAGGGTTGACGCCCCCTGTGTCATACTGCTCTCACTAACTACATGCGTTGCATGATACTAAGCTGGATTGAACCCTCTCACTGTTCGTGGTTACTGCTGCTGCAGATCATTGAAAAAGAATACAAGTATGTCTGATCGACTGTTTTTACTTGAATGAAGATTGCCAATAAACGTGAGTTTTATTATTTACCTTGGTCGGAATGTTATATGTTTGTTAAATGAAAATAAATCATTAAAAAGAAGAAAAAAAATTAAATAAAATTAAATAAATAAATAATAAGAAGTAAAAATAAACAAGGAAAAGTTAATAAAAAGTAATAAATAATTAAAAAGAAAAGAAATGAAGAAAAATAAATAATAAAAAGTAAAAATAAAGACAATATAGACTTTGGAGAATTAGCGGCCCAGTTCCATTTCTAATATAGGTTGTTTTGATGGGGAGGAGGACAATAAATGCCAAATAAAGAAGAAAAAAGAAAAATAAATAAAATTAAATAAATCAATAATTAAAAAGAAAAGAATAAAGAATAAAAAGTCAAAACAAAGACAATTAAAACTGTGACTTTGGGGATTCGGGACCCAGTTTCTTTTCTAATCTAGGATGTTTGATGTGGAGGAGGGACAGTAAAGCCAAATAAATAATAATAATAATAATAATAATAATAATAATAATAATAATAATAATAATAATAATAATAAAAAAGAAAAAAATAAAATAAAATTAAATAAAAAAAATAATAAAAAAGAAAAGGAATAAAGAAAAAATAATAAAAAGTAAAAATAAAGATAAAAAATAAAACTAAAATAAACAAATCAATAATAAAAATAAAGAATAAATAATAAAAAGAAATAAAACGAATATATTTTTTTCATTATTATTTACACCCCTTAAAAGCTTTGACTGACACCAAATTAAATAGTTCTCTCTCTTAAAGGGGCTGTATCGCTTCATCAGTTCGGCTGTTTTCTTGAAGCTTGATTCTCTCAGTTCCTGAAATCCAGGGGGGTTTCTTTCCCCTCCCAGCGGGGTGTTTCTTAACTGAAGTGTGATGACAACATCCCCCCTCACTGTATCCATCGCTCGCTCTCCCCAACCGAGTCAGTGGTTTTCCCCACCCTCTCTGAGTCCACATGTCACTGTCCCCTCCCTATGCTGTCTTATCTTGTAAGAGTCATGTATTACACACCACAGCCTGCATTCAGTCTAGACCAATCTTCTAGTGAACTCAGAGTCACTGTGATCTCTTCTCCTCTCACAGCTGAGGAGTTGTATATAGATAGAATCCAGCTCTATGAACTGCATCCAAGTGGCACTGATGCCGTCCCCTTCTATGTTTACACAAGGCACCGAGGCACCATTCTGTTGTTTTCTGATTGTAGAAGCAGCTGCAGTGTCACTGAGGAGCTGGTGGCTGTATAGAGTGAAATGTTGCCGGCCCCTTATTCTGAGTTAGAGAGACAGGTATGCACGCTCCGGTGAATACGACTAATACGTGAATACAGGGGCCAGACAGAGCCGGCAGCCAATTAAATGAAAGGAGGTGGGATCCGACCAGCACTGGGGAACTTGGTTTTACAGAAAACTAAGATAAGGACGACAGTGAAAAACGAAAGCTCTGCTAATGACATCCCAAGTTGCAAAGTTGCTTGTTTTCACATGTCTCCCCTTATTCTGAAGACCATTTAATGAAATTATACAACCCCTTTAAGTCATCGTAGTGGTAACAAATTTCGAGGTCTGCCTCTAGATGTGCCTGGAAGTAGCTGGGAAGCCCCTTTTAAAAACAGGAATTAAACCGGCAGTTTCTGCTGGGGTGTTGTAGTTACACAGGTGAGAGTTATCACTGTGATATCTTTTGCAGCGTCGTTACAGTAGGACTGCGCAGGGACATCTACACTACATTATCTGTACTCATAGAGTTATCCACTGTGTTTATTCATTGTGGTTGTTACATAGGGACTGCGCAGGTGACCATCTACTCATTATTCTGTAACTCAGAGATTTATCAACTGTGTTATCTGGTCTGCACATAGGACTGCAGGTTGACATCTAAATTTGCATTATCTGTGACTCGAGAGAGTTAATCCCGTGAGGTACATGTCGGTGGTTACATAGGACTGCAGGTGACAGTCAACTCCATTATCTGTACTCAGAGAGTTATCACTGAGTTATCTGTGTGTTACATAGGACTGCAGGGACATCTACTACATTAACTAGTACTCAGAGAGTTATCACTGTGTTATCTGTGGTGTTACATAGGACTGCAGTGACATCTACTACAGTTATCAGTACCAGAGAGCTATCACTGTTTTATCTGTATTGGTTATACATAGGACAGCACATGAAAATCTACTCCATTAATGTACTCAGCCCATGCTATCACTGTTGTTATCGTGGTGTTACATAGGGACTGCAGGTACATCTACTCCATTAATCTTCCAGCGAGTTATCACAGTTGTCCGTGGTGTTACATGGGACTGCAGCTCCCTCTCGTTCGTCTCATGCAGGTAACCGTCCTGTCTCTGATGCTCACATTCTTGCTGATGAACTGTAAAATTGGAAAACTTCCAGACAGAACGTTCCAGAATCTTCTGGCGCTGGGGACGATGCTTCCTCGGCTGAGCCCCTGCACCTGGCCGGAGCTTGTGTCATCCAATTATCCTGATGTGAATGAGCAGGGATCCCGCCGCCGCCGCCGTCCCGGGATGATGATGGTGGATGATGGGAAATGAGTTTTACAGTCCAGATATTAATTCTTTCAGATTATTGTCTCGTGATGAAGATGAGACGCGACGGACGGATTAAACGCTTCATCCGAGGAGCTGCACGGAGCCCGGGGGCCAAAAATACAGGCACGTGTGGCCCACCGCCATGATGGGGGTTAACCCTGCGTCTGCCGGAGGCTCAGGCATAATGGGGTTTGTATTAAATGCTTTGTCTTTATCAATCGCCAGCGCAGTTTTACAAATTTGCGTAAAGTATTTGTCCCCGTGTGAACAGACGCCTGCGAGGCCATTCTGACCGACTGGCGGAACAAGCTGATACAAATGTTGCAACATTGTATCACCTTAGCTCCGCCCCCTACTGTCACAGTCACAAAGGAGTAACGTTGTTACAACCAATATTCCTGAAACACAGTTTTTTTTTACTTTAAGCAGAATTTTCTTATTGTTTCGGCAGTCCTATGCAATTAAAAATTTCATATACAATCGTGTCCTTTTCTAGGTTTGAAATTCCAGAGCGGCCGGGCATTTCCGGCAGCTGCTGTTAATCTCTATGTAGTTTTATTACAAATAGTAGGTAATTAATTAAAGAAATAAATATTGTTTTATTCCGACAGAGGCATATATACATATTAGACCAAAACCTTGAGGGTAATAACATGAGCAAAACATGAAAGGATAGAATCAGCAGAGCGAGTTAGTCAGGGCGGAATGGGAGTAGATATACATTCTGATGTGTGAGAGGTGATATTAGATTGAGCGCCTGGGGTCAGGGATGATGGGAAGTGATATCATTGTGTGTGAGGCAGGGTAGATTAGATTTGTGACCCTGGTTTCAGGGATGAGGAGTTCGATACATGTGTGTGAGATGGAAGATTAGATTGTGAGCACCTGTGTTCAGGGATGAATTGAGTATAAATGTGTGTGAGATGGGAGATTAGATGTGAGCATCCTGGGTCAGGGTATGATGGATTGATACAATGTGTGTGATAGGAGATTAGACTGTGAGCTCTCCAGGGTCGGTGATGATGTGATGTGATACATTTGTGCTAGTAAAGGTGAGATTATAATGTGAGCTCCTGGGTCCATGTTGATGGATGGGAGCGATACATTGTGGTGTGATAGGGAGATTAGATTTTATCTCCTGTGGTACCATGGATGAAGGGAGGGTGATAAATTGGTATGTGATAGAGAGATTAAGCATTGATTGATCTCCAGGGTCAGGGGAATGAAATTTCGGGAGTGATACATTGTGTGTGATAGGTAGTGAGTTAGTAATGTTACTCCTGGGTCAGGGATGAAGGAGGTGATACATTTAGTGTGATAGGGAGATTAGATTGAGTGAGCTCCAGAGGGTCAGGTGATGATTGGGTGTGATAACTTGAGTGCGAAGAGAGATATAGGATATTGTAGATCCTGGGGTCACGGATGAAGTAGTGATAACATTGTGTGAATAGGCAAGATTAGATGCGTGAGCTCCTGGGGTCAGGGAAGATGAGAGTGATACATTGTGTGTGCTAGTGGAGAGTAGATTGTGAGCTCCTGGGGTCATTGGATGATGGAGTGATACACTGTAGTTTAAAGTAAGGATTATATATTAGAGCTCATGGGGTCAGTCATAGATGGGAGTGATACATTGTGTTTAACAGGGAGATTAGATTGTGTGATCCCTATTGGTCCGTGGGAACAGATTGAGGAATGATACATTGTGATAATAGGAGAGAAAGATTGTGGAGCTCCTGGGGGACAGGATAAATGAAGATTATACATGTGTGGTATGTTTATAGGAGATTAGAATAGAGCTCCTGGGGTCAGAAAGCGTATGAGGGAAGAGATAATTGTGTGTGATAAGGAGATTAGATTGTAAGCCTCCTGGTGTCAAGGATGATGGGAGTGATAACATTATGTTTTATATAGAGATTATATTTGTGCTCCTGGGGTCCGTATGATGGGGTGATAATTGTGTAGATGATAGGGAGATTAGATTGTGAGCACCTGGGGTCAGATGATGGGGGTTGATAAAACAAGTGTAGTGAAAGATATATTATAAATGCGTGTAAGCTCCTGGGGCACGGATGATGGGAGTGATACATTGTGTGATAGGGAGATTAGATTGTGAGCTCCTGGGTCAGGGATGAATAGAGTGATACATTGTGGTGTGATAGGGAGAGTAGATTGTGAGTCCCCTGGAGGTCAGAGTGATGGGAGTGATTCACTGTGTGATAGTTAAGATTAGATTGTATAGCCCTGGGTCAGAGGATGATAGGTAGTGATACATTGGTGTTTAACAGGCGGAGATTAGATGTGAGCTCCTGGAGGCCGGGATGATGGAGAAGCCATTGCGTCTGGTGTGACATAGGAGAATAATTGTGAGCTCCAGTGTACCAGTGATAAATGAGAGTGATACATTGTAGTGTAATAGGGAGATTAGATTTTTGAGCACCAGGGTCAGGGATGGATGGGAAGTGAATATATTGTGTGTGATAGTGGGAGACATTAGATGTAAGCTCCTGGGGACCAAGGATATGGGAGTGAGACATTATCTAGTGAAAGAGAGATTAGATTGTGTGCTCCTGGGTCCGGATTAAAATGGGGGTGATACATTTGAGTGTGATAGAGATTTAGATTGTGAGATCCTGGGTCAGGGATGATGAAGAGTGATCCATATGTGTGTTAATAGAGAGATTAGATTGTGAGCTTCTGGGGTCAGGCATAATGGGAGTGATACACTGTGTGATAATAAGATTAGATTGTGAGCTCCTGGGGTCCGGGATGATGGGAATGATACAATGTGTGTAATAGGAGAATAGATTGTGAGCTCCTGGGGCCAGGGTAAGATGAGTGGATACATTGTGTCTTGATAGGGAGATTAGAGTTGTTTGATCACCTGGGGTCAGGGATGATGGGGGAGATAAATTGTGGTGTGAAAGAAGATAAGATTTGTGAGCTCCTGGGGTCAAGGGAATGATGGGAGTGATCCATTGTGTGTGATAGTGACATTAGATTGTCAGCTCCTGGGGTCAGGGATGATGGGAGTGATCTACTGTGCGTGAGAGAAGACGTTAGATTGTGAGCTCCTGGGGTCAGGGATAATGGGAGTGATACATTGTGTGTTTCATATTTAGTGGCGGTGGTCATTATTCCACGCAGCACAGGCCCCGCCCACGATATTCCCGTTATGGCGGACGATCATTACCTTACAGGGAGATCAGAGGCTGAAGACAAGAAAGTCAGATAAGAAGATATTGCAGACTCCGGGCCCTAGAAGTGGGGCCCCACTGCCCAGGAACACGGGGTCTATGAGCTTGTTGGCATCAATTGGACGGAGCGCGCCGAATCTATGCAGCGATTTTCTCTACATCTGACATTTTATAATTGTGGGTGTGGCTTATTGGGAGTGGGTGTGGCTCTAAGCACGGCCATATTTATTTAGCACGTGGCGCTCGTTTTGGTGCAGGTCCATGCCCGCTCGCAGACTCACGTCTAACCGCCAGCCGGCCCCACTGGTTCCAGAAGCGCATATCATTAGTGATGCTCCTTGTGGAAGCCCAACTGCAGGCGATATCACTGTTCCCCTCCATGGCGGCGGCGGCACACGATGAAGCGTCTCCGGGGAGAGGACGACGCGCGTTCTACACAACCAGGACGATGGCTACTCAGGGAATCGACTCATGAATTCCCGGGCCCTGCGGCCGCTGCCATGTGTCACTCACACGCGCCCATCAATAACATGCACGAAAAATGGTCATTGAGCAGCGCGGGCGACCCTGGAGCAGCAATCGCCACCCCCCCCCCCCGCAATCAATTGGTCGACTCTGAGAAACTTTATCACATTATTCACAAAGTGGCCAAAATAACGGCCATGAATCTGCTTGATGTGCGGCTCCGGCAGGAGAATGTGCCGCCTAACTATCCGGAAAGAATAAATGAACGCGGCTGAGGGAACGCATGAAAAGCCTCCGAGAGCAGAGACTGAGCGCGGATATAGGAGGGCTGAGGGGGCTGCTGGCAGGGGGCAGGCAATGGACAATAGGGGGACCGCAGCCCCTGGGGATGTGATGTATCCGATAGGGGGGTAATCTAGCCTTGGGGATGTGATGTATCCGATGGGGGGTAATCTAGTCCCTGGGAATGTTGATGTTATCCATAGAGGGAACCGCACCCCGGGGATTGATTATCCATGGTGTGGTAAATTCTAGACCTTGGGAATGTTGATGAAATCTATAAAAGAGTGTGAACCGCAGCCCCTGGGGATGTGATGTATCCAATAGGGGGTAACCTAGACCTGGGGATGTGATGTATCTGATGGGGGGTAACCTAGCCCCTGGGGATGTGATGTATCTGATAGAGGGGAACCGCAGCCCCTGGGGATGTGATGTATCCAATAGGGGGTAACCTAGACCTGGGGATGTGATGTATCTGATGGGGGGTAACCTAGTCACTGTAGGATGTGAAATATCCGAATAGAGGGGTGAACCGCAACGCCCCTGGGGATGTAGTATCCAATAGGGGTAACCCTAGCGCCACCTGGGATGGATGAATGTATCCGATCGTGGGGAACCGCAGCCCCTGGGGATGTGATGTATCCAATAGGGGGTAATCTAGTCACTGGGGATGTGATGTATCCAATAGGGGGTAATCTAGCCCCTGGGGATGTGATGTATCCAATAGGGGGACCGTATCCCCTGGGGATGTGATGTATCCGATAGGGGGGACCGCAGCCCCTGGGGATGTGATGTATCCGATATAGGGGGTCCGCAGCCCCTGGGGATGTGATGTATCCAATGTGGGGGACCGTATCCCCTGGGGATGTGATGTATCCTATAGGGGGGACCGCAGCCCCTGGGGATGTGATGTATCCGATAGGGGGGACCGCAGCCCCTGGGGATGTGATGTATCCAATGTGGGGGACCGTAGCCCCTGGGGATGTGATGTATCCGATAGAGGGGACCGCAGCTCCTGGGGATGTGATGTATCCAATGTGGGGGACCGTAGCCCCTGGGAATATGATGTATCCAATGTGGGGGACCGTAGCCTCTGTGGATGTGATGTATTTGATAGGGGGACCCTATATCCTGGATACTGTAATCCATTTTTAGGGGCACCCTAGGTCAAGGTTACTTCAATGCATCCATTAGGGGAGCCATCTAGATGCTGAACTTTGTGCTGCATCCATTAGGGGCACCCTAGTTCTTGGATAATGTGATGCCCTAGATCCCAGATATTGTAATACTTTATATCCATTAGGAGAGAACACTAGACACCGTACAGGGTACAGTAGGCACTGTAGGGGTACCCTAGGTCTTGGTTACTTCAATGCATGCATTAGGGGCACCCTAGTTCTTGGGTGATGTGATGCATCCAGGAGGAGGTACCCTAGATCCTGGAGATTGTAATGCATCCATTAGGAGAGAACTCTAGACACTGTACAATGGGGTGTATACAATAGGGGGCGTCCTATACCCTGGATACTGTAGTCCACATTTTAGGGGAGCACTGTAGATCCTACAATGTGATGTGTCCACAGGAAGGCACCTGGGCTCTGAACAACGCGATGCATCCATTTGGGGGACACCTGGATCTTGGACAACATCTATATCATAGTTCTGCACATTGTGAGGTTGTGCTGTGTTCACGAGATGCCTGTCATCTATGTATACACCTCTGTATAGACCGGAGGGGATCTGAAGTTCTCCCTGGTGTCCTAGTGATGTCACTGCACCTGATGACATCATGTAATATGAACCTCTCAGACGCTGTTGGGCATTGCCCCACACTCCACTCCACCGTGCCCCCGCCGTCACCATCATCACTCCCTTCCCCGGTGCAGCTCTAATGTTCCTATCTCATACCCACTGGGGAAATGTTATAGGAGCCCTATCGCCCTATGAGACTGGATTTGGAGCTTGGAGGACACCCACAAGCACAGGTGAATATACAGACCCCATGGAGATGTAGGTGAGGTTAGAACCTCGCACCCCCGGGGCTCCAGACTGATGAGCTCAGGGCTCTGACCCGCGCTCTCCGCTCCCCGGTGTCGTCTTCTAACCCTTGAAGTTTACATTTTCACATCTATAATTGTCCTTTTGTGCAGAGTCCTGGAAATCTTATTATTTTTGGCCGCGCTGCTGAATTCCTCCCTGTTTTATGGAGTCCATGATAAATTCTCTGGGCTCCCTCGTTACGAGTCGCCACATTTGTAAAACTACTTAATCTGACCGCACGCTATCATTGAGCGCAGCACATTCATTTCTATGACGTCCTCTGGGCCGCGTCCTGTGCGGGGCCTGAGGCACAAATGCACCTTCACATTACTCATCAGTCCACGGAGAAGTCGTCTCTGCTGAAGGAGATCAACGGGGCTCAACCGAGTCTAAACCACCACAGATGGTTTCCTGTCTGGGCTGTTGGGATTCCGGCTAGGGGCTCATAGGAAGACTATATAGTCCATAGAGAAGACGCCATGTGCTGCTCTCTGGGGTGTCCACCCCTCCATGATTGATGATTATCACTTCATATCTACTTAATGAGTTTATGGACACCAAGAGACCTCATCTACAAGAGTCCGGTGGGAGAGTCTGGTGGGAGTCCATCCATTGACCGACCACAAATGCAACCAAAAGATGCACCCTGCAGGTCACTCTTCCCTTCTTATGACTTTCCTGACCTATGTGATCATTGTTCATTGCTGTATGTCACCAAAATGAAGTCCTGAAGACCCAACTTATAGACCCCCGAACCTCCAGATATGGCAGAGGCAGCACTTGTCTTCCCTCAATTCAGTGGAAACTGCAAGTTCTGAGCTTCCTGGTTCATAAATAGCCTGGTTCCCAAAGTTCATCGCATGGCTTTCTAGTATTCTAGATATTTTTACCTATGAGGACTAAAGATATATGATGGTTTTAACTAGAATACATTAGTTGTTCATGACCCGTCCTGTAAAGATGAAGACCATGACTCAGGACAAGCTCAGACAGAGCCACAGGGAAGCAAGGGAAAGCCATGGTAGGCCACTGTGCATGGTAGGCCTGGGACTGCTTTTCAGGGAGAAGGTAAAAGAAAGATGCAGAAAGGAAAAATGCATGTGCAGTAGATGTAGTATGGGACCGATAATCATCTCCACTGGTGGGCCTATAATCAACTCCACTGGTGGCCCCAAGAATCAACTCAACTGGTGGCCCCAAGAATCAACTCCAGTGGTGGGCCCCAAGAATCATCTTCATTGGTGGACCCCAAGAATCATCTCTACTGGTGGGCCCCAAGGATCATCTCTACTGGTGGCCCCAAGAATCATCTCCACTGGTGGGCCCCAAGAATTATCATCACTGGTGACCCCAAGAATCAGCTCTACTGGTGGGCCCCAAGAATCAACTCCACTGGTGGGCCCAATTATCAACTCCACTGGTGGGCCCTAACTATCAACTCCACTGGTGAGCCCCAAGAATCACCTCCACTGGTGGGCCCAAGAATCAACTCTACTGGTGGAGCCCAAGAATCAACTCCACTGGTGGCCCCAAGAATCAACTCCAATAGTGGCCCCAAGAATCAACTTCAGTAGTGGCCCCAATAATCATTTCCACTGGTGGGCCCCAAGAATCAACTTCACTGGTGGGCCCCAAGAATCATCTCCACTGGTGGCCCCAAGAATCATCTCCACTGGTGGGCCCCAAGAACCATCTCCACTGTTGGGCCCCAAGAATCAACTCCACTGGTGGGCCAAATTATCAACTCCACTAGTGAGCCCTAACTATCAACTCCATTGGTGAGCCCCAAGAATTATCATCACTGTTGGCCCCAAGAATCAGCTCTACTGGTGGAGCCCAATAATCAACTCCACTGGTGGCCGCAAGAATCAACTCAACTGGTGGCCTCAAGAATCAACTCAACTGGTGGGCCCCAAGAATCATCTTCATTGGTGGATCCCAAGAATCATCTCTACTGGTGGGCCCCAGGAATCATCTCTACTGGTGGCCCCAAGAATCATCTCCACTGGAGGCCCCAGAATTAACATCACGTTTGCCCCATAATCAGCTCATATGGTGGGCCCAAGAATCAACTTCACTGGTGGGCCCCAAGAATCAACTCCACTGGTGGGCCCCAAGAATCAACTCACTGGTGGGCCCCAAGAATCAACTCCACTGGTGGCCCAATTATCAACTCCACTGGTGGGCCCTAACTATCAACTCCACAGGTGAGCCCCAAGAATCAACTCCACAGGTGGGCCCAAGAATCAGCTCTAACTGAGGAACCCCATAATCAACTCCAATGTGAGGTGGCCCCAAGAATCATCTTCTTGGTGGATCCCAAGATCATCTCTACTGGTGGGCCCCAGGAATCATCTCTACTGGTGGCCCCAAGAATCATCTCCACTGGTGGGCCCCAAGAATTATCATAACTGTTGGCCCCAAGAATCAGCTCAACTGGTGGGCCCCAAGAATCAACTTCACTGTTGTACCCCAAGAATCAACTCCACTGGTGGGCCCCAAGAATCAACTCCACTGGTGGCCCAATTATCAACTCCACTGGTGGGCCCTAACTATCAACTCCATTGGTGAGCCCCAAGAATCACCTCCACTGGTGGGCCCAAGAATCAACTCTACTGGTGGAACCCAAGAATCAACTCCACTGGTGGTCCCCAAGAATCAACTTCACTGGTGGCCCCAAGAATCAACTTCACTAGTGGCCCCAATAATCATTTCCACTGGTGGGTCCCAAGAATCAGCTCCACTGGTGGGGCCCCACGAATCAACTCCACTGGTGGGCCCCAAGAACCATCTCCACTGTTGGGCCCCAATTATCAAATCCCTTGGTGGGCCTAATTCTCAAGTACCCTGGTTGGCCCCAACTATCAACCACACTGGTGGGCCCCAAGAATCACCTCCACTGGTGGAGCCCAAGAATCAAATCCACTGGTGGGCCCCAAGATTCAACTCCACTTGTGGCCCCAAGAATCAACTCCACTGGTGGACCCCAAGAATCAACTTCACTGGTGGCCCCAATAATCATTTCCACTGGTGGGTCCAAGAATCATTTCCAAGAATCAGCTCCACTGGTAGGGCCCTAAGAATCATGTCCACTGGTGGGCTCCAAGAATCAGCTCCACTGGTGGGGCCCCAAGAATCAACTCCACTGGTGGCCCCAAGAATCAACTCCATTGGTGGCCCAATAATTATCTCCACTAATGGACCACAGGTACCTCAGTTCGACACTGACTCAGGGAGTTGAATTGGTGGCCATATTGACTGGCAACCTATCCAGTAGTAGCCACATCAGGAGTACAAAAGTCTCTTAATCTTGATAGTTTGTTAGCATGTATCAGTGCGGGTAAAATGTATCAGTGCGGGTAAAATGTATCGGTGTGGAGCCTGGGCCGTTTAGCTCAGGGAGGATTATGTAGAAAATGGTGGATAATGGATAATTCACATAGGACTGGAGCCGACCCTATAACTGCATCTGACTATGGCAGAACCAGTACAGGAGGTCAGCTCCTCTGACCATGGCAGAACCAGTACAGGAGGCCAGCTCCTCTGACCATGGCAGAACCAGTACAGGAGGCCAGCTCCTCTTGACCAAGGTCAGACCCATTACAGGAGGCCCATCTCCCACCTGACCATGGCAGAACCAGTACAGGAGGCCAGCTCCTCGGACCATGGCAGAACCAGTACAGGAGGCCAGCTCACCTGACCATGGCAGAACCAGTACAGGAGGCCAGCTCCTCTGACCATGGCAGAACCAATACAGCAGGCCAACTCCTCTGACCATGGCAGAACCAGAACAGGAGGCCAGCTCACCTGACCATGGCAGAACCAGAACAGGAGGCCAGCTCACCTGACCATGGCAGAACCAGAACAGGAGGCCAGCTCACCTGACCATGGCAGAACCAGA
The DNA here is from genome assembly GCA_025379985.1 of Phyllomedusa bahiana. NCBI lineage: Eukaryota > Metazoa > Chordata > Amphibia > Anura > Hylidae > Phyllomedusa > Phyllomedusa bahiana. The sequence continues at coordinate 16,985 of JAODAL010033020.1, read as the reverse complement.
ACAGGAGGCCAGCTCACCTGACCATGGCAGAACCAGTACAGGAGGCCAGCTCACCTGACCATGGCAGAACCAGTACAGGAGGCCAGCTCCTCTGACCATGGCAGAACCAGTACAGGAGGCCAGCTCCTCTGACCATGGCAGAACCAGTACAGGACCCATCCCTCTGACCTTGTAGGACAGAACCAGTACAAGAGGCCAGCTCCTCTGACCATAGCAGAACCAGTGCAGGAGGCCAGCTCCTCTGACCATGGCAGAACCAGTACAGGAGGCCAGCTCCTCTGACCATGGCAGAACCAGTACAAGAGGCCAGCTCATACTGACCATGGCAGAACCAACACAGGAGGTCAGCTCCTCTGACCATGGCAGAACCAGTACAAGAGGCCAGCTCCTCTGACCATAGCAGAACCAGTACAGGAGGCCAGCTCCTCTGATCGTGGACTCTAGCAGAGATTTGCCCTGATCCCTGGTAATGTTATATCATTAGAGGAGGGGAGATTAGCGGCCGCCGGCCCCTCCGGTGATGGATCCTTATCACTGATACCATATCCTTCCACAGCAACAGTAACAAAACAAGCAAATATAATGAGTTTGGTTTGATTGGGGAAGATCAGATTTTAATAAGCCCCTCATTTCCGCATCGGCCTCCATCAGCTCCACTGATCAAAGCCTCCTAATTAAGGAAGATTAATCAGCTAGAATGTGAGAGCCGCTGCCCAGAAGACGACGACTCATGTGACTCCCGGAAAGGATTAAAGGAAGATGATAATAAGTGCGAGTCCTCTGAGGACACCTCACTGCGCCCAGACAGAGCAAGGGGCAAGACCCGGCAAGTCAGACACTGGGGGCAGCAGCGCCCACTCTTGTCTTATGGGGGCCACATATACACAGCCACTCCTTCGGGGTACAGGACATGACAGCCCAGTACCTACAGGTAACAGACATACAGCCGCTCCTTCAGGAACATGTACATGACAGCCCACATTCAGGGTACAGGACATGACAGCCGCTCCTTCAAGGTACAGGACATAACAGCCACTCCTTCAGAGTACAGCACAACAGTCACTCCTTCAGGTTACAGGACATGACAGCCGCTCCTTCAGGGTACAGGACATGACAGCCGCTCCTTTAGGGAACAGATCATGGCAGCCGCTCCTTCAGGGTACAGGACATGACAGCCGCTCCTTCAGGGTACAGGACATGACAGCCGCTCCTTCAGGGTACAGGACATGACAGCCGCTCCTTCAGAGTACAGCACAACAGCCTCTCCTTCAGGTTACAGGACATGACAGCCGTTCCTTCAGGGTACAGGACATGACAGCCGCTCCTTCAGGGTACAGGACATGACAGCCGCTCCTTCAGGGTACAGGACATGACAGCCGCTCCTTCATGGTACAGGACATAACAGCCACTCCTTCAGAGTACAGCACAACAGCCACTCCTTCAGGTTACAGGACATGACAGCCGCTCCTTCAGGGTACAGGACATGACAGCCGCTCCTTCAGGGTACAGGACATGACAGCCGCTCCTTCAGGGTACAGGACATGACAGCTGTTTCTTCAAGGCACAAGACATGACAGCCGCTCTCAGTTATAGTACACAGCATGTGACAGCCGCTCCTTCTCGCCATAGGGAACAGCACGTGCCCTGATTACTGATACAATGTGATCTGATTGTTTATAAGTCACAGTTCTAGACAAACACAATGTAACCAATACCACACGGAGAGCTGCACTGCTCCTGCTTGACATTGAGCACATTAAGTAACATCCACAGTGCAGTGGGGGAAAGTAAGTGAACCCTTGAATTTTGTAACCTGTAGATCCCCTCTTGAAATAGATAATTGGCAGGAGGTATTATGTTACCTATTAAATAAAGGAGCACAAAGCCTGGTCACTGACTAACCTGTTCTCCTCAAGAGAGACTCCCTTAGTGTGCGCTACGCCTCGCTGCAGGGGTCCGTGTTTTTGCAGTGGGCTCTGTGTGTGCACCAGTCTCTACATCTTCAGAGCTTCAGCCCATAAATCATATGTTATAAATAACTATAACATTATATGGGCTCTGTGCCCCCCACCCCCCCCATGACTTCCATTCACCTCTGTTTGTGGAGCCTGGAGGTGACCCCCGAGAGGAGACCATCTTCTGGGAGCTCCATCTGAGGACACGTGCAGCATAATTGTCCTCATTATCATTAGTCTTGGGATCTACTTGGCAAGAATCTGAGGCATAAATATGTTCCACGCGCCGCAGCCCCGTCACCTCGCAGATGATTTACTGCTGGGAATCACAGGAACGTGTCCTAACAGCAACTTACACAGCATCAAATCCGTCTTCTCGCTGTTCTCGTAGATCTGCGGCAACAGAGGAAAAGCCTCAAGTCCCTGGAGGTAAGACCACGAAGTTATGCAGGCCACTTCTAAAAAGATGACCACTAGGTGGCAGAGCTCCGCTCTCCAGCAGCTGTTTTATATGAGAGCAGTATTACGCTTCAGATTTGGGTCATAGTTAAATTCAACCTAAATATCAACAATTTGATTTTGGTCGACCTAAACCAAACTTTATTAAAATTTGCAGGAAAATTGTCTCTAATCCCAAAATTGGGGTGGGATTTGATAGTAGGCTTGGTGGTTGGGGGCTAAAGTTAGAGTTAAGGGGTAGAATTAGGGTAAGAAGCTAGTGGCTAGAGTTAGGGTTAGTTGTTAGCGGCTAGTACTAGAGTTAGGGGCAAGAGTTGGTCACTAGGCATAAGGGCTAAAGTTAAGTTCCGGCCCACTTCAGTGAGACCATACTCATTCCAGTGAGACCATACTCATTCCAGTGAGACCATACCCATTCCAGTGAGACCATACTCATTCCAGTGAGACTCTACCCATTCCAGTGAGACCAGGCCTCCTCCAGTGAGACCATACCCATTCCAGTGAGACCATACCCATTCCAGTGAGACCATACCCATTCCAGTGAGACCATACTCATTCCAGTGAGACCATACTCATTCCAGTGAGACTCTACCCATTCCAGTGAGACCAGGCCTCCTCCAGTGAGACCATACTCACTCCATTGAGACTTTACCCACTCCAGTGAGACCTCAGCCACTCCAGTAAGACCATACTCATTCCAGTGAGACCACACCCATTCCAGTGAGACCAAGCCTCCTCCAGTGAGACTGACCATACTCACTCCAGTTAGACCTTACCCACTCCAGAGAGACCTTACCCACTCCAGTAAGACCATACTCATTCCAGTGAGAACACACCCACCCATTGCAGTGAGACCAGGCCTCCTCCAGTGAGACCATATTCACTCCAGTGAGACTATACCCATTTCAGTGAGACCCTACCCATTTCCTTGAGACCATACCCATTCCAGTAAGACCATACTCACTCCAGTGTGACCTTACCCACTCCAGTGAAACCATACTCATTCCAGTGAGACCATTCCTCCTCCAGTGAGAACATATTCGCTCCAGTGAGACTATACCCATTTCAGTGAGACCCTACCTGTTCCAGAAAGACCCTACCCATTTCCTTGAGACCCTATCAATTCCAGTGAGACCATACCCATTCCAGAGAGATCATACCCAGTCCAGTGAGACCTTACCCACTCCAGTGATACTATATTCTCTCCAGTGAGACCCTACCTGTATTAGTGAGACTACCTATTCCAGTGAGAGCCTACTTGTTCCAGTGAGGCCCCACCCATTCCCTTGAGACCATACCCATTCTATTGAGACCCTACCAACTCCAGTAAGACCGCACCCATTCCATTGAGACAATACCTTTTTTGCATCTTTCCAAATTCAGTGATTTAATTAATTTTTTAAACAATTTTTAGCTCATTTTATCTAAATGACTTCATAGACAAGGCCAAAGTATTTAGAAAACTGTGGGACACCGTTGTGGTGCCAATTCCCTTACTCGGGTCAGTGCAGGTTTTGGGGCTCCTCGTTTCACACTTGGCCCTGAGGGAAGTGACCGGTCGCCCCATGAATGCGTCAGTCCCAAAATCTACAATTCAGATTCCAGCCCAGTTTCCATCCTCGGGGCCCGAAGCAGTCGGTGTTTTGCTCTAATTAATTTTATCAAAACAAGTCATTGTAACGATCTCCTGAAACGTGGCTGATTACACTTCATTAACATTCATCTCGTCCTCGAGCCGTCCTGATACATAATAACCAGATCTCATTGCGATGAATTAACGTGGATGCTAAAGGTCCGGCCGAGCACGCGGGAGCTTCCTAATGACGCCGGACCTGGCGCCGCTCCTTCCGTCGCTCGTATTCTCCCACCTCTCCCCATAATTACACAGAGGTTATTCCTGATAATTATGTATCTGTGGAGCAGGTCAGGCTATCGCCTCGGCGCGTCCCACCGCCTGATTTGTTTACAGCTATTGGAGCGTCGTCTCCGTCTCCAGCAGGAGGTTGGTTCTTCTGAGTGACACAAGAAAGAAATCTTATTATCACCGTTCAGAACAAGGAGCATCTGGTGACCCAGAAATATAGCACCGCAAATGCTGATAATGATCTGATCAATGTGGCCCCGACTCCTGGCGGCGAAACTGGGCGGGCGGCCACCAAGAGCAGATGAAGACACTCAGGCATCAGCTTGCAGTAAAGTGTCTCCCTAACCCTAATTACTAACCCCTAACACCCTAACCCTCTACTAACCCTAACCCCACTAACCCTAATTACTAACCCCTAACACCCTAACCCTCTCCTAACCCACTAACCCCAACCCTCTCCTAACCCTAACTCCACTAACCCTAATTACTAACCCCTAACCATCTACTAATCCTAATTACTAACCCCTAACACACTAATGCTCTACTAACCCTAACCCCACTAACCCTAATTACTGACCCCTAACACCCTAACCCTCTACTAACCCTAACACCCTAATCCTCTCCTAACCCACTAACCCTAACTCCACTAACCCTAATTACTAATCCCTAACCCTAATTACTTACCCCTAACCCTAACACCCTAACCCTCTGCTAACCCTAACCCCACTGACAAACCAACACTAACCCTAACACCCTAATCCACTAACCCTAACCCTCTATTAACTCTTACCCACGAACCCCCTAACCCCACTTACCCTAATTACTAACCCCCTAACCCTACTAACCCTAACCCTTTCCTAACCCACTAAACCTAACCCTCACCTAACCCCACTAACCTTAACCCTACTAACCCTAACACCCTAACCCTCTCCTAACCCACTAACCCTAACCCTCTCCTAACTCTAGTTACTAATCCCTAACCCTAATTACTTACCCCTAACCCTAACACCCTAACCCTACTAACCCTCTGCTAACCCTAACCCCACTGACAAACCAACACTAACCCTAACACCCTAATCCACTAACCCTAACCCTCTACTAACTCTTACCCACGAACCCCCTAACCCCACTTACCCTAATTACTAACCCTTTAACCCTAACCCTTTCCTAACCCACTAAACCTAACCCTCACCTAATCCCACTAACCTTAACCCTACTAACCCTAACACCCTAACCCTCTCCTAACCCACTAACCCTAACCCTCTCCTAACCCTAATTACTAATCCCTGACCCTAACCCTCTACTAACCCTTATCACTAACCCCTAACCCTAATTACTAACCCCTAACACCCTAACCCTACCAACCCTCTGCTAACCCTAACCCCACTAACACACCAACACTAACCCTAAACACCCTAATCCACTAACCCTAACCCTCTACTAACTCTAACCCACGAACCCCCTAACCCTACTTACCCTAATTACTAACCCCCTTACCCTACTAACCCTAACCCTCTCCTAACCCACGAAACCTAACCCTCCCCTAACCCTAACCCCACAGACCTTAATCCTACTAACCCTAACCTGTCCTGAGGAAGGTTTTACATTCAGTTCAGGGGGCTATGCCTTTCTATGAGGCACGGGTAACCCAGTGATTAGGCGCCATAGTTCCTCAGCTGCTTTAATATGGCTGCCTCACCTGAGCCACTTCCTTGATCCAGCTGCAAGCTATGTATCTGTATCTACCAATGTCCAGTGCTGCTCGCATGGGTCCCTGTTTGGTTTGACACAGGTTTGACCAAACTTCTAAAAAAATGTAGTATCAGGACGTCCCGAATCCAGATTTTTTTTTCTAACCCTATCTCTACTCATAACTGTAACCATAACCCAAAGTTAGTGCTAGGGTAGATTAAGGAGATACAGGGGTCAACTTGCCGATCCGGCGACATTAGGCTCCCACTATTGCCCAACCTCCTGCCCGGTGTCACTTCCTGTTACTTCCTCATAGACGCCATGTTATAGTGAAGGGAAGTGATGTCAGACGCAGCATTCGACCAGCTACTATATGACAGACGCGCCCTTCAACTTTACTTCCAGTTACTATAACATTGAGTCTATGGAGTAACAGGAAGTGATGACAGACGCGCCCTTCAACTTTACTTCCAGTTACTACAACATTGAGTCTATGGAGTAACAGGAAGTGATGACAGATGCGCCCTTCAACTTTACTTCCAGTTACTATAACATTGAGTCTATGGAGTAACAGGAAGTGATGACAGATGCGCCCTTCAACTTTACTTTCAGTTACTACAACATTGGGTCTATGGAGTAACAGGAAGTGATGACAGACGCGCCCTTCAACTTTACTTCCAGTTACTACAACATTGAGTCTATGGAGTAACAGGAAGTGATGACAGACGCGCCCTTCAACTTTACTTCCAGTTACTACAACATTGAGTCTATGGAGTAACAGGAAGTGATGACAGACGCGCCCTTCAACTTTACTTCCAGTTACTACAACATTGAGTCTATGGAGTAACAGGAAGTGATGACAGACGCGTCCTTCAACTTTACTTCCAGTTACTACAACATTGAGTCTATGGAGTAACAGGAAGTGATGACAGATGCGTCCTTCAACTTTACTTCCAGTTACTACAACATTGAGTCTATGGAGTAACAGGAAGTGATGACAGATGCGTCCTTCAACTTTACTTCCAGTTACTACAACATTGAGTCTATGGAGTAACAGGAAGTGATGACAGATGCGTCCTTCAACTTTACTTCCAGTTACTATAACACTGACTCTATGGAGTAACAGGAAGTGATGACAGACGCGCCCTTCAACTTTACTTCCAGTTACTATAACATTGAGTCTATGGAGTAACAGGAAGTGATGACAGATGCGCCCTTCAACTTTACTTCCAGTTACTACAACATTGAGTCTATGGAGTAACAGGAAGTGATGACAGACGCGCCCTTCAACTTTACTTCCAGTTACTACAACATTGAGTCTATGGAGTAACAGGAAGTGATGACAGACGCGCCCTTCAACTTTACTTCCAGTTACTATAACACTGACTCTATGGAGTAACAGGAAGTGATGTTGAAGATGAAGTCAGACCGGAAATTGGGCTGCAAAATAAGAGTCGCAGAACTAGTAAGTGAACCCCTAAATCTCCTAAATTAACCCTTACCTTAATTTAGGATGAGGGTCATAGTTGGGGTTCGATATTTTTGCAACCTTTGTCAAAAATTGGTTTCCAGTCAACTCGAACTGAAAATTCGTAATCAGGTCAAACTTGACTGTGACCCAAATCGGACACGCAACACTATTGGTAAATGCTAGTTGGTCTGAAAGCCGTGGGAAGCCCCGTCCCTCTCTGTAAACCCCACCCGCACCTATCAGACTTTGATGGCATATCCTATCAATCAGGGCGGCCATTAGTCATCTATTACCCACCTCATACGGCCAAATGAAATGGGGCCCCCACCCATTACTTGTTCCTATTTTTTAACATATCAGTGGGCCCCTTTTTGATTAGGGCCCCTGACAGGATTACTGCTCGTACTACCCTATTGGCACCCCTGCTATCAATACACCCTCAAAGGCTATGGTGGGAGCCCCCCCTTTAACACGACTATACAGTGGACGGTGTCAGAGCTGCCATAGGTAATATCAGGAGCTCCATACACCCAAATCATCTTAGCTCCCTGCCCATTAATAATTCCTATCCTGCACCACAGAGGCAGCCACCTGCCAGGAGTACTGCCAATACCCCTGGAGGGTGTGCACACTACGTCTCCCACTATGCAGTGCATCTTAGTATAGCAGCAGAGCTGGGATATGAGCTCCTCCATGTTAGTCCCTTTGTCCCCTTTCCATGGGGGTTCCTCTCACTTTCAGGTCAGGTATATGGAATTATTATCTGGGGGTCCGCAGCTAGCGGGGGCTCAGCTAGAGCCCAATACAAAAAGACAAGAAGATCCAGCCCCAGAAGCCACAGACACAATGAAAGGAGATTGGAGAGATTCCTCTTGGTGTGAGGGACCCTGGATGTGCGGAGCAGGAACAAGTCTTATTATCCGGCTCCAGTCTCTGCAGCTTCCTTCATCTCTGATCATTGGCGTCTGCTGTACAGTAATGATGCACCGGAGCAGGGGCACCAACAAAGAAGCGCTGACACCCGCGGGGGGGACTCCTGCGCCTCAATATAAAGGGATCAATCAGACCCAAAATCACAAGAAGCCGAACAATAGAAACAAGTACACGGAGGGTAACAGCAGCACATGTGCGATTCAGCCGCCACGGAGGAAGCGCAGCTCTGGGGACCCTTAATGACGGCTTCACAACTTCACTTTAGAAGTTCCAAGAAAAATTGGGTCTGAACTTTCCGAATGCCTCATGATGAAGCCAAGTTGGAGCAGGCGGTGAGGACGCTGCTGCCGCTCACCGTGTTATTACCAACTAATCAAAAAAATACAGAGGAGAAAGACTGTGAGTCCTGTGACCACACCCACTCCTGGAGAAAGCCTGTGAGTCCTGTGACCACACCCACTCCTGGAAACAGACTGTGAGTCCTGTGACCACACCCACTCCTGGAAACAGACTGTGAGTCCTGTGACCACACCCACTCCTGGAAACAGACTGTGAGTCCTGTGACCACACCCACTACTGGAAACAGACTGTGAGTCCTGCTGACCCCACCCACGCCTGGAAACAGACCATGAGTACTGTGACCCCACCCACTCCTGGAGAAAGCCTGTGAGTCCTGTGACCCCACCCAATCCTGGAGAAAGCCTGTGAGTCCTGATGACCCCACCCACTCCCAGACAAAGACTGAGTCCTGCTGACCCCACCCACTCCTGGAGAAAGCCTGTGAGTCCTGCTGACCACACCCACTCCTGGAGAAAGACTGAGTCCTGCTGACCTCACCCACTATCAGAAAAAGCCTGTAAGTCCTGCTGATCCCACTCACTCCTGGAGAAAGACTGTGAGTCCTGTGACCCCACCTACTCCTGGAGAAAGTCTGTGAGTCCTGCTGACCCACCCACTCCTGGAGAAAGCCTGTGAGTCCTGATGACCCCACCCACTCCTGGAAACAGACTGTGAGTCCTGCTGATCCCACTCACTCCTGGAGAAAGACTGTGAGTCCTGCTGATCCCACCCACTCTTGAAGAAAAATTCTGGGAGCCTGTGAAATTGGAGAGGTGAGTGCACCTAACACCCCTCGAACAGATGTAGTCCTGTTGACCCCACTACTCCTGGGAGAAAGACTGTGAGTCCTGTGACCCCCCCTCCCCTGGAGAAAGTCTGTGATTTTCCTGTGCCCAAAAACACTTGGAGAAAGCCTGTGAGTCCTGTGACCCCACCCCCCCCTTTAGAAAGCCTGTGAGTCCTGCTGACCTCCCCTACTCCCGGAGAAAAACCTGTTCCTGTGAACCTCCCCAAAACCCCAGAGAAAGCTGTAGTCCTTTGACCCCACTTACTCCGGGGAAAAAGCCTGTGAGTCCTGCCGGGGCCCCCCATCCCGGGGAAAAAACTGAGTCCTGGACCCCACCCATTGGAGAAAGATGTGGTCCTGTGACTCCCCCCATCCTGAAGGAAAAAATTTGGGGGGCCCTTTTTGTGAGGTGGAGTGCACCTAACAACCCATACCTGTGTAGGTAATAATGGGGGGAGGGGTTCTGGCAGTCACTGACTGGTGTGAGGGAAGAGTAGTCATGGACATAACTACAACTATAAAGTAGGAGAGGCCCGGTGACCGCAGGGTGAGGGGGCCAGTGTGCCGCAGAGCCGCTCATGCACGTCTTGATTGGCATCGTCCTTTAAATCAGGAGAAATTAATCTTCGCTGCGTTCGCCTCTCTGCACCTTCCTCTCTTGTTACATTGATTGATACAGATAATTCCCAGCTTGTTTGGAGACGGCGACACCTCAGCACTTTCGAGGCTGTGAGAACAACTCGACTTGACAGGTGCGGCAATCAGCGCCGCATTACAGATGCCCTCACGCCTTGCCAGGGATGGCTGCAGTCTGAGGTGAGTGCGGCTAGAGGGGCAGTGCTGTCCTATGGAGCATGGAAGGAACCAACAGATTCTGAAGGCGCCAAATGCACCAAGTAATGGGCGAGGGGACGTGACGCTGATGCCAGGTGCATGCGGGCAGGTGTGGGACATGCACAGGATCTGATCTAATTTGAAGGGTGCAAATGGCTCATCCTGTTGTCCCCTTACTTTGTGGGTTCTTGCACCTGTAGGTGTCCTCTCTTCCTTCACCATGCATAGTGAGAAGTGTAAAGTACTGGGCTTGGTAAAACGTCATTAGTAAGACCTGCCGCTCCCCCAGCTCTCAGGGCAATGGCTCCCAGTTGCACCACTTACAACCCATAACCAGCTACCACTTGTGTATTTAGTAATATTCAGTAGATTGGTGGGTGCTACAGGTATGGGAGGGTGCCATGCTGGATCTGCGCCTTCTCTATAGCACCATGGCATTGATGGATGTAGCTCCCCAGTGCTGAAGAAGAAGCAGGTGGACAAGGTGACCAGTGCTGAAGCAGAGAGGTGCATGGACGAGGTGACCTGTGCTGAAGCAGAGATGTGCATGGACGAGGTGACCAGTGCTGAAGCAGAGAGGTGCATGGACGAGGTGACCAGTGCTGAAGCAGAGAGGTGCATGGACGAGGTGACCAGTGCTGAAGCAGAGAGGTGCATGGACGAGGTGACCTGTGCTGAAGCAGAGAGGTGCATGGACGAGGTGACCAGTGCTGAAGCAGAGAGGGGCATGGACGAGGTGACCAGTGCTGAAGCAGAGAGGTGCATGGACGAGGTGACCAGTGCTGAAGCAGAGAGGTGCATGGACGAGGTGACCAGTGCTGAAGCAGAGAGGTGCATGGACGAGGTGACCAGTGCTGAAGCAGAGAGGTGCATGGACGAGGTGACCAGTCCTGAAGCAGAGAGGTGCATGGACGAGGTGACCAGTGCTGAAGCAGAGAGGTGCATGACGAGGTGACCAGTGCTGAAGCAGAGAGGGCATGGACGAGGTGACCAGTGCTGAAGCAGAGAGGTGCATGGACGAGGTGACCTGTGCTGAAGCAGAGAGGTGCATGGACGAGGTGACCAGTGCTGAAGCAGAGAGGGCATGGACGAGTTGACCAGTGCTGCAGCAGAGATCTGCATGGAGGAGGTGACCTGTGCTGAAGCAGAGAGGTGCATGGACGAGGTGACCAGTGCTGAAGCAGAGAGGTGCATGGACGAGGTGACCAGTGCTGAAGCAGAGAGGTGCATGGACGAGGTGACCAGTGCTGAAGCAGAGATGTGCATGGAAGAGGTGACCAGTGTCGAAGCAGAGAGGTGCATGGAGAGGTGACCAGTGCTGAAGCGAGGGTGCATGGATGGGTGACCGTGCTGAAGCGAGAGGTGCATGGACGGGTGACAGTGCTGAAGCAGAGAGTGCATGGACGAGGTGACCAGTGCTGAAGCAGAGAGCTGCATGGTGAGGTGACCAGTGCTGAAGCGAGAGGTGCGGAGAGGTGACCTGTGCTGAAGCAGAGAGGTGCATGGACGAGGTGACCAGTGCTGAAGCAGAGAGCTGCATGGATGAGGTGACCAGTGCTGAAGCAGAGAGGTGCATGGACGAGGTGACCTGTGCTGAAGCAGAGAGGTGCATGGCGAGGTGACCGTGCTGAAGCAGAGAGGTGCATGGACGAGGTGACCTGTGCTGAAGCAGAGAGGTGCATGGACGAGGTGACCCGTGCTGAAGCAGAGAGGGGCATGGACGAGGTGACCAGTGCTGAAGCAGAGAGGTGCATGGACGAGGTCCCAGTTGGGCAGTTTTGTACTCTCAGGCATGGGGGACAGAGGTGCATGGTCATAGGTCCCGACTAGAGCAGATTTCTGTACAGTCCAGGGTGGAGCAGAAGGGTCATTGGTCCTAGGTCATGATTCTGGGGCAGATTTCTGTACTCTCCAGGATGGGGGCACAGGAGGTCATGGTCATAGGTCTCCAGTACTGGGGCAGATTTCTGTACAGTCCAGGATTGGGTCATGGTCATAGGTCCTCAGTTCTGGGGCAGATTTCTGTACTCTCCAGGATGGGGGCACAGGAGGTCATGGACATAGGTCTCCAGTACTGGGGCAGATTTCTGTACAGTCCAGGATAGGAGCAGAAGGGTCATGGTCATAGGTCCTGAGTTCTGGGGCAGATTTCTGTACTCTCCAGGATGGGGCACAGGGGTCCATGGTCATAGGTCTCAGTACTGGGCAGATTTCTGTACTCTCCAGGATGGGGGCACAGGAGGTCATGGACATAGGTCTCCAGTACTGGGGCAGATTTCTGTACAATCCAGGATGGGTGCACAGGTCGCATGGACATAGGTCCTCAGTACTGGAGCAGATTTCTGTACTATCCAGGATGGGGGCACAGGGGGACATGGTCATAGGTCCATTGTGGGGCAGATTCTGTATCTCAGGAGGGGCACAGGGGGTCATGGTCATAGGTCCTCAGTACTGGGGCAGATTTCTGTACAGTCCAGGACGGGGGCACAGGGGGTCATGGTCATAGGTCCTCACTACTAGGGCACATTTCTGTACAGTCCAGGATTGGGTCATGGTCATAGGTCTCCAGTACTGGGGCAGATTTCTGTACTCTTCAGGATGGGGGCACAGGGGGTCATGGTCATAGGTCCTCAGTACTGGGGCAGATTTCTGTACAGTCCAGGATAGGAGCAGAAGGGTCATGGTCATAGGTCCTGAGTTCTGGGGCAGATTTCTGTACTCTCCAGGATGGGGGCACAGGGGGTCATGGTCATAGGTCTCCAGTAATGGGGCAGATTTCTGTACTCACCAGGATGGGGGCACAGGAGGTCATGGTCATAGGTCCTCAGTACTGGGGCAGATTTCTGTACTCACCAGGATGGGAGCAGAAGGGTCATGGTCATAGGTCCTGAGTTCTGGGGCAGATTTCTGTACTCTCCAGGATGGGGGCACAGGAGGTCATGGTCATAGGTCTCCAGTACTGGGGCAGATTTCTGTACAGTCCAGGATAGGGGCAGAATGGTCATGGTCATGGACGGGGTGACCGGTGATGTGCAGCCCCGCAGCCGCAGACCCGCGGGGACCTCATCACATAATGCTCCCACTTTAGCAGAAATCCATTCAGTAATTGTCATTCACAGAGACCGATTCCAATAACCAGCCACTGAGCAGCTCCGGCCTCGGTTCCTCGCGCCTGGTAATTATCAGACGGCGCCCAGTTCATCTTCTTTCGGGGGTTGGTATCTGCGCCGCCTGCGTCCCAGCTCGCCTGATAATTATAATCCTGACACCTCCATAGGCAGAAAAAACAATGACGCATTATAACGAGGCACAAACCGCCGCAAATTAAAACAATAACTAAGAGGCCGGCCGCACTTATTGACAAGACGCCGCTTCTCTAATCCCCCGATTTACACGATTAACTTAATTTAAAGCCGACAATTGAACAGAATTCATTTATGGAAATCAGATTGTGCAACTTCATATTCATCTATAATTTATTCTATAACCGAGGGCCACGGGGAGAAGATGAGATTCTGTCAGACTCACTTTGAATGTTTAGCTTTTCAATAATTACAGAGACTTGTGAAGCCGTCATGACAATGGAGACTCGGTGCGGCGGGAGCGATACGCGGTGGCGGCGGAGAGCCCGAGATTTGTGTCGCCGATAAACAGACAAAATGCTTAATTCTTTTAATTTATATATCTGAAAATGAAGCGATTTATATTACGGACGTCGCCGCCTCGCGCTTTGTCTCTGCCGTGATGGGGCTCCTGAGTTCATGTCATTTGCATTTCAGATTTACAGTAGAAAGTCTTGGAGACGGAAGAAAGGGGAGGACTCTCTGAGTTTAGAGACAGTTCTGGAGATTATAGACAGGATTGTGCACTGGGAAAAGCCCAGGATGATTGTGCCGCCACATTGTCGCCCTGCCCGGGGTATTACCATGAGCCGAAACCTGGAACCCCACAACGTGCACTCATGTATCTACAGCAGCAAACATGCAAAATGTTGCTTCCATCTCTCGTTCTAATGTAGCTACGTGACCTTCCTTCTTCTCCTGTCACATCCAAAGACGAGCTCGAAACTCTGGTTTCCTGATGCCAGAAAGCACTGGCGCTCCCCTGACATGCCCTCAGTTAGGCATTTGCTTTATTGATCCAGAAAGTGTCTGGTTCTTCTTGTATAATAAAGCCCACATTGTACATTGCTTCATGTTGTGCTGAAATTTAGATATAAAGGGGTTATCCCACCGCTCGGCTGTGCTCAGAGCTGCCACTGAAATCAATGGGAGAGTTCTGACCACTTCATGTTCTCAAAATACGAGTGGGTCATAGAGGTGGGACCCGCGGCGATCACACATTGATGGCGTCTCCTTATGTAGCCGTATAAAACATCTAGATCCAGAATGAGGCGATGCTCTTTCTTCAACTGTACTAACTATATTCAGTTATATATAACTACTGCATGTAACTATATAACTATGTAACTATCAGTAACGATATGTAACCATGTAACTATACAACAATGTACCTATAAGCAACTATATAACTATATGTGACTATGTAGCTATACAACTATGTAACTATAAGGAACTATATAACTATTTGTGGGACAAATTATAAACTACATTGTATACCATTGACAATAGGTGATTATATACAATATTATGTAAACTATAAGCAAACGTATATAACTGTCACGGGGGTTCGCGCGGCTCCGCTGCCCCACCCGGACACCACATCCCGCATCGCAGGCGGTTTTGGCGCGGCGGCTGCAGCGGCCGCGTCCACACCTCTGCTGCTCGGCGCCGCACGCTCTCTTACTGGCCGCGCTCCAGTGAACGCCGTCCTGCTGTCTCCTGGAGTCGTGCGTCGTTAGGCCGAAAGTTAAGGCCCGAGCGCGCCAGGCTTCTCTAAATTTAAAGGGCCAGTGTCCGATAATTGGTTATTGTCGGGCGCTGGTCCTATTTAAGGTATCCGCCCCAGTACTTCCTGCCAGTTGTTGGTGTGTTTTCCGTGTGTTTAGAGAGTATTTGGAGTTCAGTCTTGATTACCCGTGTACCAGTCCGCTTGCTTACGTTTCTGACCTTGCCTGTTTGCCGCCTGCCCTGACCGTCTGCCCGTCTCTGACTACGAACCTCTGCTGCCTGCCCTGACCTTCTGCCTGTCCCCGACTACGCCTCCGGATTACGTTTCTGTACCACGCTGTACCCCGGCCGCCATCGCAAGCAAGTCACATCAGGGGGAAACGACCTGGTAGCCTCACGCCCAGAAGTCCATCCCGCTTTGCGGCGGGCTCTGGTGAAAACCGGGGGCTACTTAGATTCCGTTCCTGGCGTGGCTTAGCTATCATCGCTTGCATTGGCCCAGCGGATCCACTCCTCCGTTACAGTACAGACTGGCCATGGATTCCGCCAGGGTACCTCTGCCTGATCTCCGGGACATCACTACAGCTGTCGCCCAGCAGAGTCAACGCATCGACCAGCTTGCGGCCATGATGCAGAACCTGGCGACTCGTCTGCCTCCACCGGCTGCCGCCTCTGCACCTGATCGTTGCTCCGGCATCCATTGCTCTACCTGCTTCGGCTTCAGGACCGTCTCTGCATCTGCCACTCCCCTCACGCTACGATGGAGACCCCAAGAAGTGCCGAGGGTTCATCAGCCAGTGCTCCATCCACCTCGAAATGATGGGGCACCAATTCCCTACAGAGCGAGACCAGGTGGCCTTCATAATCAGCCTCTTGTCTGGAGAAGCCTTGGCTTGGGCTACGCCTTATGGGATCGAGGGGATCTCTGACGGCGGACCTCCAAAACGTTCCTCCGGGGGTTCCGCACCGTCTTCGAGGAACCTGGCCGTACTTCTTCGGTGGCCGCAGCGCTGCTCCAGGCTACGTCAGGGCGACACCACAGTCGGTCAGTATTCGGTGCAGTTTCGCACTCTCGCTTCGGAGCTGGACTGGAACAACGAAGCATTGGTGGCGACATTTTGGCAAGGCCTCTCGGGGCGAATCAAGGACGAGCTCGCCGCTCGGGATTTACCAGCTGCCTTGATGACCTATCCATTTGGCCACCCGAGTGGATATTCGCTTCGCCGAAAGGCAACAAGAGCTCCGCCTGCAACGGGAAACCGTCCGTCCACGCCGTCTCCCTCGCTTGGCTCCCACGTTCCAGCGTTCACCTCTTCCTCCTCCAACGGCCTCTGAAGAGGAACCTATGCAGGTCGAGAGAGCCCACCTGTCCCAGGAGGAACGTTCTCAGCGTCGTCTGAAGCAGCTCTGCTTCTATTGTGGCGGTTCTGGCCATTTCATTGGGGACTGTCCGGTGCGCCCGGGAAACTTCCGCACCTAGGGCTCGTAGGAGAGGCAACCCTAGGTGTCAGAACGGCCTCTCCCCGTCTGACTATGCCCGTACATATTGGTGCTTCTCCGGACAGCACCTTTCAGGCCACCGCCTTTATCGACTCAGGATCGGCAGGAAACTTCATAAGCCACGAACTTGTGACCAGGTTTCGTCTCCCGGTGACTCCGCTGCAGAAACCTATGTTCGTCTCCTCGGTCAGTGGCGAATGCCTTAAGGACGCTATCCGCCTCCGTACGGCCCCCCTCTTCTTGCAAATTGGGGCTCTTCACAAGGAGACGTTGCAACTACTAGTCCTGACCCCCCGGAAAA
>JAODAL010033019.1:0-46110 GCA_025379985.1 Phyllomedusa bahiana | reverse complement strand
GCCTCCATTTGATCCTAAGCAATTTTCCATGGGGTGGAAAAGCCTCCATATGATCCTAATGCAGATTCTCATGAGGTGGAAAGCCTCCATATGTCCAAATTTTCGAGTCTCTTTTGGGGGGGAAAGCCCAAAGTATGACCCTAAGCGAGTTCGTGGGTGGAAGCCCTCCGTTTTTCCAATGCAGAGTCTCATGGGTTGGGAAAGCCTCCAGTTGCCCCTAAAAGCAGGTTATGGTGGGAGAACCCCAGTAATCCTAATCGAGTTCATGAGGGGGAGAAGCCCCTAGATCCAATGCAGAGTCTCTGGTTGGAAAAACCTCCAGTATGATCCTAATGCAAAAGTCCATGAGGGGAACCCTTTTCCAGTATATGATCCTAATGCAGAGTCTCATGAGGTGGAGAAAAACTCCAGTATGATCCTAGTGCAGAGTCTCGGGGTCGGGAGGAAGCCCGTATGATCCAAATTTGCAGAGTTCTCTTTGGTTGGAGAAAGCCCTCAGTATGATCCCTAATTGCAGAGTCTCAGGGGTTTGGAGAAGCCCCAGTAGATCCTAATGCAGAGTCTCAGAGGTGGAAAGCCTCCAGTATGATTCCTTAATGCCAGAGTCTCATGGTTGGGAAAGCCTCAGATGTCCAAATGCAGATCCATGGGGAGAAAGCCCCCGTATGATCTAATGCGGGAGTCTCATGAGGTGGAGAAGCCTCCAGAATGATCCTAATGCAGAGTCTCATGGTCGGGAGAAGCCCCAGTATGATCCTAATGCAGAGTCTCATGAGGTGGAGAAGCCCCCAGTATGATCCTAATGCAGAGTCTCATGAGGTGGAGAAGACCCCAGTATGATCCTAATGCAGAGTCTCTGGTGGGAGAAGCCTCCAGTATGATCCAAAATGCAGAGTCTCATGGTTGGGAGAAGACCCCTCCAGTATGATCCTAATGCAGAGTCTCAGGGTTTGGGAGAAGCCTCCAGTATGATCCTAATGCAGAGTCTCATGAGGTGGAGAAGCCTCCAGTATGATCCTAATGCAGAGTCTCATGGTCGGGAGAAGCCTCCAGTATGATCCTAATGCAGAGTCTCATGGTCGGGAGAAGCCTCCAGTATGATCCTAATGCAGAGTCTCATGAGGTGGAGAAGCCTCCAGTATGATCCTAATGCAGAGTCTCGTGGTCGGGAGAAGCCTCCAGTATGATCCTAATGCAGAGTCTCATGGTCGGGAGAAGCCTCCAGTATGATCCTAATGCAGAGTCTCATGGTCGGGAGAAGCCTCCAGTATGATCCTAATGCAGAGTCTCATGAGGTGGAGAAGCCTCCAGTATGATCCTAATGCAGAGTCTCATGGTCGGGAGAAGCCTCCAGTATGATCCTAATGCAGAGTCTCATGAGGTGGAGAAGCCTCCAGTATGATCCTAATGCAGAGTCTCATGAGGTGGAGAAGCCTCCAGTATGATCCTAATGCAGAGTCTCATGGTCCTAATGCAGAGTCTCAGGGGTGGGAGAACCCCATTGACCCAATCAGAGTTCATGGGTGGGGAAAAGCCCCAGTATGACCTAATGCAGCTCATGGTGGAAACCTCCAGTAGATCCTAATGCGGGCCCTGTGGGAGAAGCCTCCAGTATATCCTAAGCGATTCATGGGGGAGAAGCCCCCAGATGACCTAATGCAGATTCCAGGTTGGAGAACCCCCAGTAGATCCTAACAAGTCTCGGTGGAGAACCCCCTATGATCCTAAGCAGAGTTCCATGGGGTGGAGGAACCCCCAGAAAATGCCCAATGCAACCCTCAGGGTGGGGGAACCTCCAGTTTTTCCAATGCAGAGTCCATAGGGGGAAAAGCCCCAGTATGATCCTAATGCAGAGTCCATGGGGAAAAAGGCCTCCAGTATGATCCTAATGTCAGAGTCTCATGAGGTGGAGAACCCTCCAGTATAAATCCTAATGCAGGGGTCTCATGAGGTGAGAAGCCTCCAGTATATCCAATGCAGACCATGGTAGAACCCCCAGTATGACCCTAATGCAAGTCTCATGAGGGGGAGAAGCCTCCAGTATGATCCTAATGCAGAGTCTCATGAGGTGGAGAAGCCCCCAGTATGATCCTAATGCAGAGTCTCATGAGGTGGAGAAGCCTCCAGTATGATCCTAATGCAGAGTCTCATGGTCGGGAGAAGCCTCCAGTATGATCCTAATGCAGAGTCTCATGGTTGGGAGAAGCCTCCAGTATGATCCTAATGCAGATCTCAAAATGGGGAGAAAGCCCCAGTATGATCCTAATGCAGAGTCTCATGAGGTGGAGAAGCCTCCAGAATGATCCTAATGCAGAGTCTCATGGTCGGGAGAAGCCTCCAGTATGATCCTAATGCAGAGTCTCATGAGGTGGAGAAGCCCCCAGTATGATCCTAATGCAGAGTCTCATGAGGTGGAGAAGCCTCCAGTATGATCCTAATGCAGAGTCTCATGAGGTGGAGAAGCCTCCAGTATGATCCTAATGCAGAGTCTCATGAGGTGGAGAAGCCTCCAGTATGATCCTAATGCAGAGTCTCATGAGGTGGAGAAGCCTCCAGTATGATCCTAATGCAGAGTCTCATGGTTGGGAGAAGCCTCCAGTATGATCCTAATGCAGAGTCTCATGGTCGGGAGAAGCCTCCAGTATGATCCTAATGCAGAGTCTCATGAGGTGGAGAAGCCTCCAGTATGATCCTAATGCAGAGTCTCATGGTCGGGAGAAGCCCCCAGTATGATCCTAATGCAGAGTCTCATGAGGTGGAGAAGCCTCCAGTATGATCCTAATGCAGAGTCTCATGAGGTGGAGAAGCCCCCAGTATGATCCTAATGCAGAGTCTCATGAGGTGGAGAAGCCTCCAGTATGATCCTAATGCAGAGTCTCATGAGGTGGAGAAGCCTCCAGTATGATCCTAATGCAGAGTCTCATGAGGTGGAGAAGCCCCCAGTATGATCCTAATGCAGAGTCTCATGAGGTGGAGAAGCCTCCAGTATGATCCTAATGCAGAGTCTCATGAGGTGGAGAAGCCCCCAGTATGATCCTAATGCAGAGTCTCATGGTCGGGAGAAGCCCCTAGTATGATCCTAATGCAGAGTCTCATGGGTCGGGAAAGCCCCCAGTATGATCCTAATCCCAGGGGTCTCATGAGGGGGAAGCCTCCGTATGACCAAATGCAGAGCCCTCAGGGTTTTGGGAAAAAGCCCCTTTTTGATCCTAATGCAGATCTCATGGGGGGGAGAAACCTCCGTATGACCAAATCAGAGTCTCATAGGTGGAAAAGGCCTCCAGAAATGTCTAATGCGATTTCATGGGTGGGAGAAAGCCTCCAGTATGACCTAATGCAGATCTCTGGGGGGGAGAAGCCCATATGTTCCTAATCAGGTCTCATGAGGGGAGAACCCCCCAAAATGACCCCTAATGCAGAGTTCTGGTCGGGGAAAGAAGTCCAATCAGTTTGGGTTGGGGGAAAAACCTCCTATGATCCGCAGAGTCTCATGGTTGGGAGAAGCCTCCAGTATATCCTAAGCAGAACTCATGGGGGGGAGAACCTCCAAATGATCCTAACCCGGGTCTCATGGGGGTGGGGGGGAAGCTAAAATGATCCTAAGCAGGTTCAGGGTCGGAGAACCCCAGTATATCCTAATGCAGGCCTCATGGGGGTGGAGAAGCCCCCAGATGATCCTAATGCGAGTCTCATGGGGGAGAAGCCCCCATAGATCCTAATCAAGTCTCATGGGGGGAGAACCTCCATATGATCCTAATGCAGAGTCTCATGGGGGGGAAAGCCCCAGTATGACCTAATGCGGGTCTCATGGGTGGAGAACCCCGTTTGACCAAAGCAAGTCTCTTGGCGGGAGAAGCCCCCAGATGATTTAATGCAGAGTCTCATGAGGTGGAGAAGCTTCCAGTATGATCCAAACGCAGAGTTCATGGGGTGGAGAAGCCTCCAGTATGATCCTAATGCAGAGTTCATGAGGTGGAAAAACCCTCCAGTATGATCCTAATGCAGAGTCTGGGGTGGGGTGGAGAAGCCCCCCCAGTTTGACCTAATGCGGAGTCTCATGAGGTGGGGGGAAAAGGGCCCCCAGTTTGATCCTAATGCAAGTTCATGGGGAAAAGCCTCCAGTTGACCCTAATGCAGAGGTCCCCATGAGGTGGGAAGCCCCAGTATGATCCAAATTTTGGCAGATTTCCATGGTCGGGAGAAGCCCCCAGTATATCCCAAATTTTTCAGAGTCTATGAGGTGGAGAAGCCCGTATGACCCAAGCAGAGTCTCATGGTCGGAGAAGCCCCAGATGATCCTAATGAGGTCCCTGAGGTGGGGAGAAGCCTTTCCCCTTTTTTTTTTTTTCCCCCTTTAAGGGGGTTAAAGGGGGGGGGGGAAAAAAAAAAATTTTTAAGGGGGGGGTTCATTTTCCTTCCCCCAAAAAAGGGGGGGGAAACCCCCTTTTTAAAAATTGGGGGAAAGGGGGGGCCCCCCCGGGTTTTGGGGGGAAACCCGGGGGGCCCAAAGGGGGGCCCCCCCCCGGGGGCCCCAAAATTTTAAAAAGGGTTTGGGGAAACCCCAAACCCCAAAAAATTTTTTTTTCCCCCCGGTTTTGGGGCCCCGGGGGAAAAAACCCCCCCAAACCCTTAAAAGGGGTCCCCGGGAAATTCCCCCTTTTTTAAAAAAAAACCCCCGGGCCCCCCCCCCAAAAAAAAAAAAATTTTTTTTTAAACCCCCCCAAAAAAAAAAAACCCCAAAAAAACCCCCAAAATTTTTTTTTTAAAAAAAAAAAACCCCCTTTTTTTTAAAAACCCCGGGGGGCCCCCCCCCAAATTAAAAAAAACCCCCCCCCTTAAAAAAAAAACCCCCTTTTTTTAAATTTTTGGAAAAAATGCCCCCTTTAAAAAAAAAAAATTTTTTCCCCGGGTTTGGGCCCCCCCCCCAAAAAAAAAAAAATTTTTTTTTTTTTCCCCCAAAAAACCCCTTTTTTTTTTAAAAATAAAAAAAACCCCCCCCTTTTTTTTTCCCCCCAATTCTCAAAAAACCCCCCCCCTTTAAAAAAATTTTTTTAATTTTTTTTTTGGAAACCCCCCAAAAATTTTTTTTCCTTTTTTAAAAAAACCCCCCCCCCCCTTTTTTTTCCAAAAATTTTTTTTTCCCCCCCCCCAAAAAAACCCTTTTAAACCCCCCCCTTTTAAAAAAATTTTCCCCTTTTTAAAACCCCAAAAAAACCCCTAAAAATTCCCTTTTCCCCCCAAAAACCCCCTTTTTCCCCCCCCCTTTTTTTTTAAAACCCTTTTTAAAATTTTTTCCCCCCAAAAAAAAGGGGGGGCCCCCCCCCTTTCCCCCTTTTTAAAAAACCCCCCAAAAAACCCCCTTTCCCCTTTCGGGGCCCCCCAAAAAAAAACCCCAGGTCCCCCTTTTTTTTTTGGGGGGGGTTTTTTTAAAATTTTTTTTTTGGGGGGGGGGGGAAAATTTTTTCCCAAAAACCCGGGGCCCCCATTTTTTTTAAAAAAGGGGGGGTTTTTTTTTCCCCAATAAAAAAAAAGGGGGAAAAAAACCCCTTTTCAAAAACCCCCAATTTCCAAAAAAAACCCCTTTTTCCCCCAAAAACCCTTTTTGGGGGAACCTAATTTTTTTTAAAAAAAAAAAAAAAAATTTTTTTTAAAAAAAAAATTTTTAAAAGGGGAAAACCCCCCCTTTTTAAAAAAAAAGGGGGGGGTTTTTTTTTAAAAAAATTAAAAGGGGGGGGCCCCCCAAAACCCCCTTTTGGGTTTTGGGGGAATAAAACCCCCAAAAAAAAAACCCCCCCCAAAAGGGGGGAATGTTAAAAATTTTTTAAAAAAAAGGGGAGGAACCCCCCCCAAAACCCTTAAAAAAAAGGGGTCCCCCCCCCAAAACTGGGGGAACCGGGTGGCAAAACCCCAATTTGGCCTTTGGGGGGCCCCGAGGGGGGCCCCCCAAAAAAAAAAACCGGAGGGGCCCTTTTTTTCCCCCCCCCCGGGTTTTGGGGGGGTTTTTTTAAAAAATTTTAACTTTTTTTCCCCCAAAAAAATTTTTGGTTTTTAAAAAAAAACCCCCAAAATTTCCCCCCCAAAAGGGGGGCCCCCAAAAAAAAAAAAAACCCCCGGGGGGTTTTTTTGCCCTTTTTTTAAAAAAAAAATTTTTAAAACCCCTTTCCCCCAAAAAAAACCCCCCCGGGTTTTTTTTGAGTTTTTTTTTTTTTAAAAATTTTTATTAAAAAAATTTTAAATTTTTTTCCCCCCCCCGGGAAAATTTGGCAAAGACAACCCCCCCCCTTTAAAAAAAAAAAAAAAAATTTTTTTTTTTAAAACCCCCCGGGGAAAAAACCCCCCCCTTTTTTTAAAAAAAGGGGGGGGGGGAAAAAAAAAAAAAAAAAGGGGGAAAAAAAAAATTTTTTTTTCCCCCCGGTTTTTTTTTTAAAAAAAAAAAATTTTTAAAAAATTTTTTTAAAAATTTTAAATCTTTTTTGGTTTAAATCCTTTTTGTGGGGGGGTTTTTTTTTTTTTTCCCCCCCCTTTTTTTCCCAAAAAAATTTTTTGTTTTTCCCGGTTTTTAAAACGAAAAAAAAAAAAAATTTTTTTTTAAAAATTTCCCAAACCCCTTTCCCCTTTTCCCCCCAAAAAAAAAAGGGGGAAAAATTTTTAAACCCCCCCCCCCCCCCCCTTTTTTTTCCCCCCAAATTTTTTTCCCGGGGGGGGGGTTTAAAACCCCGGTTTTTCCCCCCCCCCCAAAAAAAAAAGGGGGGTGGGGGGGAAAAATTTGGGGGGGGAAAAAAAAAGGGGTTAAAATTTTTTAAAGGGGGGGTTTAAAATAAAAAAACCCCCCCCCCCTTTTTTTAAAAAAACCCGGAAAAAAAAAAAAAAAAAGGGGGTTGTTTGGGGGGGGGGGGGCCCCCCCAAAAAAAAAAAGGGTTTTTGGGGCCCCCCCAGGGAAAAAAAGGGGGGTTTTTGGGGCCCCCCAAAAATTTAAGGGGGGTTTTATGGGGAAAAACCCCGGGGGAAAGGGGGGAAAAAATTTTTGGGGAAAGGGGGGGGGGAAAAAAACCCCCCCCCGGGGCCCCCCCTTTTTTGGGGGGGGCCCCAAAAAAAAACCCGGGGGGGGGGGAAAAAGGGGAAAAAAAAAACCCCCCCCCCGGGGGGGGCCCCCCGCGGGCGGCCCCCCGGGCCCAAAAGGGGCCCAAAAGGCCGGGTTAAAAAAAAAAGGGGTTTTTTTAAAAAAAAAAACCCCCAAAGGGTTTTTCCCCGGGGGAAAAGGGGCAACCCCTTTTTCCCCCCGGGGGGGAAAAAAGGGGGGGCCCCAAAAACAAAATTTTGGGGGCCCCCACCGGGGGGGAACCCCAAAAAAAAAGGGGGCCCGGGGGGGGGGAAAAGGGGAAAACCCCCCAAACCCCGGGGGGGGCCCCGGGCCGGAAGGGGAAACCCCCCTTTTTTTAAAAAACCCAACCCCCCAAAGGGGCCCCCCCCGGGGGAAAAAAAAACCCGGGGGGGGGGGGGTTTTCCCCCCCAAAAAGGGCCCCCCCCCGGGGGGTTTTTCCCCAAAAAATTTTGGGGGGCCCCGGGGGGGGGGGAAAAAAAAAACCCCCGGGGAAAAATTTTGGGAATTTTTTTTAAAAAAACCCCAAACCCCAAACCCCCCCTTTTTTTTTTAAAACCCTTTCCCCCTTTTTTAAAAAAAAAAGGGAAAACCCCCCCAAAAAGGGGGTTTTTAAAAAAAAAGGGGTTTTTTTTCCCCCCCAAAAATTTTTCGAAAAAACCCCCCCTTTTTTTTTTTGGGGGGGGTTTTTTTTTTAAAGGAAGGGGGGCCCCCCTTTTTTCTTTTTTTTAAAAAAATTTTTTTTAAAATTTTTTTTTTCCCCCTTTTCCAATTTTAAAAAAAACCCCCCCCCTTCTTTTTTCCCGAATTTTTAAAGTTTTCCCCCCCCCCCCTTTTTTTTTTCCCAAAATTTTAAAAAAAAATTTTTTTTTTCCCCTTTTTTGGGGGGGGCCCTTTTTCCCCGGGGGAAAAAAAAAACCCCCCCCCCTTTTTTTTTGGTTTTTGGGGGGGGCCCCTTTTTTAAATTTCCCCCCGGCCCCCCCCCCCTTTTTTTTAAAAAAAAAAATTTTTTTCCCCAAAAAAACCCCCCTTTTGGGGCCCAATTTTTTTCAAATTTTCCCCCTTTTTTTTTAAAGAACCTTTTTCCCCCCCCTTTTAATTTTAAAACCCCCCCTTTTTCCCAAAAAAAAAAAACCCCCTTTTTTTCCTTTTTTAAAAAAATTTTTTTTCCCCCTTTTTTGGGGGGTTTTTTTTCCCTTTTTTTTTCCCAAAAAGTAAAAAGGGCCCCAAACCCCCCCCAAAAACCCCCAAACCCCCCCCCTTTTTTTTTTAAAAAAAAATCAAAAAATTTTCCCCTTTTTTAAAAAAAAAAAAAAACCCCCCTTTTTTTTCCCCTTTTCCCCCCTTTTTTTTTTTTCCCCCCCCCAAAAAAAGGGGGTTTTTGGAATTCCCCCCCCTTTTTTTTGGGGGAAAGGGGCCCCCCCTTTTTAAAAAAAAAAAATTTTCCCCCTTTTTCCCCCGGGGGGGGAAAAAGGGGAAACCCCGGGGGGGGGGGTTTTTAAAACCCCCCCCCTTTGGGCCTTTTTTTTAAACCCCAACCCGGGGGAAAAATTTTTTGGGGCCCCCCCCCCAAAAAAGGGAAAGGGGGGGCCTGGGGGGAAAAACCAAAAAAATTTTTTAAAAAAAAACCCCAATTCCCCCCAAATTTCCCCCTTTAAATTAAAAAGGGCCCCCTTTTCCCCCCCCCCCCCAAAATTTTTTTAAAAAAAAAAAAAAAACCCCCCCCTTTTTTTTTTTAAAAAAAACCCCGGGGAAAAGGGGCCCCCCCCAGAAAAAAAAAAACCCCACCCCCCCCCCCCCGGGGGGGGCCCCAAAGGGGCCCCCTTTAAAAAATTCCCCAAAAAAAAAAAAAAAATTTTTTTAAAAGGGGGGAAGGTTTTTTGGGGGGTTTTTTCCCCCGGGCCCCCCCCCCCCTTTTGGGGTTTCCCCCCCCAAAAAAAAAACCCCGGGGTTTTAAAAAAAAATTAAAATTTTTCCCAAAAACCCCCCTTTAAATTTTAAAAAACCGGCCCCCCCGGGGAAAAAAAAACCAAAAAAAAGGGGGGGTTTTTTTCCCCCCCGGGGTTTGGGGCCCCCCGGGGTTGGAAATTTTTTAAAATGGGTTTGGGGGGGGAAAAAACCCAAAAATTTTGGGGGGCCCAAAAAGGGGAAAAAAACCCCCTTTTTTTTCCCCCTTTAACCCAAATTTTCCCCCCCCCAAAGGGGGGGTTTAAAAAAAGGGGGGGCCCCCCCAGAATTTTTTGGGGGGGGGTTTTTTTTAAAAAAAAAAAAAAGGGGGGGGAAAAGGGGAAAAAAGGGGGGGGGGGGGGGAAAAAGGGGGGGGGGGGGAAACCCCGGTTTTGGGGGGGGGAAAAATTTTTGGGCATTTTTTTAAGGCCCGGGGGGGGGGGGGAAAAAGGGGAACGGGGGGGAAAAGGGGGGGTTTTAAAAAGGGGGGCCCCAGGTATGGGGGGGCCTTAGGCGGGAAAAAGGGGGAAAAAAAGGGGGGGGGCCCAAAAAAGGGGGGAAAATTTGGGGGAAAAAAAGGGGGGGGGGGGGGTTTGGGGGAAAAAGGGGAAAAAGGGGGGGGTTTTGGGGGGAAAAATTTTTTTTGGGGGGGGGGGGGGGAAAAAAAAGGGGGGGCCAAATTTGGGGGGGGAAAAAAAGGGGGGGTTTGGGGGGGGGGGGAGAGGGGGGGGGGGGGGGAAATGGGAAGGGGGGGGCCCCAAAGGGGGGGGAAAAGGGGGGGGGGAAAAAAAAAGGGGAAAAAAGGGGGAAAAATTTTGGGGGGGGGGTTTGGGGGGGGGGGCCCAAAAAAAAGGGGGGGGGGTTTTGGGGGGGCCCCCGGGGGAAAGGGGGGAAAAAGGGGGGGGGGGAAAAGGGGAAATTTGGGGGGGGGGGCCCCCGGGGCCCCCCGGGGGGGGAAAAAAAAGGGGGGGAAAGGGGAAAAAGGGGGGGAAAAAAAAAAAAAATAAAAAAAAAACCCCCAAAAACCCCCCGGGGGGGCCCTTTTTCCCTTTCCCCCGCGCCCCCAAACCCCCCCGGGGGCCCCCAACCCGCCCCCCAAAAGGGAAAGGCCAAAGGGGGGCCCCGGGTTTTGGGGCCCCCCCGGGGGGGGGGGGGCCCCCCGGGGGGGGGGGGGGGGGGGGGGCCGGGGGTTTTTACCCCCCCCCCCCCCCCGGGGGGGGGGGGGGGGGTTTATTTGTCCCCCCCCCCCCCCAAAAAAAAAAAAGGGGGCCCCCCGGTTTTTTTTAAATTTCCCGGGCCCCCTTTCCCCCTTTTTCCCCCCGGGAACCCTTTTTCCCCCCCCTTTTTTTGGGGGGCCCCCCTTTTAAAAAAAATTTTTTTTCCCAAAACCCCAATTTTTAAAAAAACCCCCTTTTTCCCCCCCCCTTCTTTATAAAAAACCCCTTTCCCCCCCTTCTATATTAAAAAATTTTATCCCCCCCTTCTCCCCCCAATATTTTTAAAAAATTTTTTATACCCCCTCTAAATATCCCTTTTTTTCCCCCCCCCCCCTTTTTCCCGGAAATTTTTTAAAACCCCTTTTTAAAAAACCCCCTTTTTTCCCCCCTTTTCTTAAAAACCCCCTTCCCTTTTTAAAAATTTTTTTCCCTTTTTTCCCCCTCCCTTTTTTTAAATTTTTCTGCCCCCCCCCCCTTTTTTTTAAAAAATTTTAAAAAAAAAAAACCCCCCTTTTCCCCCTAAAAAATTTTCCCCTTTTTCCCCCTTTTTAAAAATAAAACCCCAAAAAGGTTTTTTCCCCCTTTTTAAAATTTGGGGGGAGGGGGGGGGGCCCCCCTTTTTCCTCCCCCCCCAAAAAACCCCCCCCCCTTTTCCCCCCCTTTTAAAACCCAAACCCCCCTTTTTTTTTGGGAAAAGGCCCCCCCCCTTTTTTAAACCCCTTTTAAAAAAGCCCCCCCCCTTTTTTTAAAATTTCCCCCAAACCCCAAAAGGGGGCCCCCGGGTTTTTTTTGGGGGTTTTCCACCCTTTTGGGGGGGGCCCAAAAAACAAAAAAAAAAACGCCCCAAAAAATTTTGGGGGGAAAAGGGAAAAGGGGGTTTTTAAAAAAGGGTTTCCGGGGAAAACCCCCCCCCCCAAGGAAAAAACCCCCCCCGGGGGGGGCCCCCCGGGAAATTTGGGGGGAAAAAATTTTTTCCCCCCGGGGAAAAAAAAGGGGGGTCCCCCCCGGGGGGGGGTTTTTTTTAAAAAAACCCCCCCTAAAAGGGTTTGGGGCCCCCCAAAAAAAAAGGGGGGGCCTTTTTGGGGCATATACAGTCCCTCTGTATACCCCCCTCTCTTATATCTGTACCTTTGTATCCCCCCCTTCTCTATATATAAACTATATTGTATACCCCCTTCCTCTTCTTTTTTAACATGTCCCTTGTATACCCCCTATCTGTATATATACATGTACCTCTGTATACCCCCTCTCTCCTCTTTCTTTTAAAAATACAGCCCTGTTCCCCCCTTCTCTTCTCTCTCTCTTCTTTATATCACTGAACCGCTTAAACCCTCTCTCTATTACACATTATTCCTTTTTCGAAAAGACTACCCCCTCCCCCAGCCCCTTTGTATTTTTCTTATATAGGGAGTAAGCGCCCCCCCCCGGGGCCGGACCCCCGACCTCCTCCTCCTCATCGTCGTCTCTATTGTACAACTCCCGTTTTACATTTTTGCTGGAGATGTTTCTCATTTTCCTTCTGATGGAACCAGAGGCTTTAATTAAAAGCCGGGAATGAGATTTTATTAATTACAGCTGGAACCATAGAGTCCCAAGAGCTGACTGCAGAGGGTAACGAACAGAGCGCTGCCGAGCGCCAAGTGCCCGCCGCCTCCCCCAAGGACACTACAACTCCCAGCATCATCACGGACGATGCAACCTTGGGAGTTCAAAGGAAAAAAAGCGTCCGAGCTGTAGTAACCCACAAAAGCGTCCCGCAGAAGAGGACCCACGTGGGCGGCTTGTTTGTGGCAGCCGGTTGGCGGCACATGCTGCATGCATTAGCGCCTTGCTCCGTGGTGCAGCCGCGCAGGGGTGGACGCCTTAGGGTTCCCAACGTTGCAGTTTCACCATTTGACTAAATGGGTGAAAACCGCAACAAAACACATAAAACTGCAAAAATAAAACTCCCGACAATAAAATCAAAACAAAAAGGGGGGCAACGGCATCAAAACCGCACCTTTTTTTCCCTTTTATTAAGGCAGGGGGTCTCGTAACCAACTCTGATTTGGAGGAGGCGAAACTGGGGTCAATGCGTTTTTTTGGTTGCATTTTTTACCTGCATCGAGAGAACCAAGCCTAAAACGTGAAACATCCCATTCACGATGCCCTCACATTACAATGAAGTTGATAACGTGCTGGGGCCAGTGTCGCCCGTGCAGGGTGTTGGCAAGTGTTGTGGTGTGGAATATGGCGCCTCAACTCTGAGAGGAGGGGGCAGGAGGAGCCTTAAAATGTCGGGTAGGAGCACAAGAGGTAGAAGAGCAGTGGTGACCATGTGTGGTCCTAGAGGGAGGGTGGAAGGCCAAAAACCCCCCTCCAGAAAGACTTTGGTGGGGGGGGGGAGGGAGCTGGGGAGTGTTTGGGGGCTGCTGCCCGGGGGGAGAGGAGTGGAGTGTTGGGGCTGCCCAGGGGATGGGGGGCTGGAGAGTGTTGGGGCTGCTGCAGGAGGGAAAAGGGGGCGCAGAGTATTGAGAGTGTGCCAGGAGGAGAGGAGCTGGAGGGGTTGGGGGTGCTGCCCGGTGGAGAGAGGGGCTGGAGGGTGGGGGCTGCTGCCAGGGGGAGAGGGGCTGGGGTGTTGGAAGTGCTGCCAGGGGGAGAGAGGGTCGAGTATTGAGAGCTGCGGGGGGGGGCCCGGGGGAGAGGAGTGGGAGTGTTGGGAGTGCTGTCTAAAAGAGAGGAGCTGGAGAGTGTTGGGAGTACTGCCGGGGGAGGAAGGAGGGAGAGTGTTGGGGCTGCTGCCAGGAGGAAAGGAGCGCAAGTTTAGAGTGCTGCCAGGAGGAGAGGGGCTGGAGAGTGTTGGGAGCTGCTGTCTGAAGAGAAGGGGTGGAGAGTATTGAAGCCTCCAGGGGGAGACAGGGGTTTGAGTTTGGAAAATTTTGGGCTGAAGAGAAGGAGGGGAGGGTTGGGGGCTACTGCAGGAGAGGAGAGGGGCTGGGAAAATGTTGGAGCTGCTGCCATGAAGAGAGAGGGGTGCAGAGTTTTGAGGTGCTGCAGGAGGAGAGGAGTGGAGAGTGTTGGGGGCTTGTCATGAAGGGAGGGCTGGGAGTATTGAGAGCTGTGCCCGGGGGAGACGGACTTCAGATGTTGGAAACTGTGTCTGAAGAGAGAGGGGTGGAGGGGGTGTTGGGGGCTATGCCAAGGGGAGGAGAGGATGGTGATGGAGCTGCTGCCAGGGGGAGAGGAGCTGGAGAGTGTTGGAAGCTGCTGCCGGAGAGGGAGGGGTGGAGAGGTTTTGGGGGTGCTGCCCGGAGGGGGGAGGAGCTGGAGAGTGTTGAAGCTGCTGCCCGGTGGAGGAGGGCTGAAGATGTTTAAAAATGCTGCCAGGGGGAGAGAGGGCTGGGGGAAATGTTAAAAGGCTGCCCGGGGGGAGAGGGGTGGGGCATTGGGACGCTGCCAGGAGGAGGAGGGCTCAGAGTGTGAAGCCTTTTTCTGAAGAGAGGGAGCGGGAGTGTTGGGCTGTGCCAGGAGGGGAGAGGAGCGGAGAGTGTTAGAAACTGCTGCCAGGTGGAGAGAGGAGCGGGAAATGTTGGGAGTTGGTGCCAGGGGAGGGGGAGCGGGAGTGTTGGATGCTGTCCAGGAGGGGGGGGCTGCAGGGTATTGAAACTGCTGCCGGAGGAGAGTAGCTGAGAGTGTTGGGGGCTGGTGCCGGGGAGCAGGAGCTTCAGAGTGTTGGGGAAAATCGTCATGAAAAGAGGGAGCTGGGAGGTGTTTGGGGGGTGCTGCCCAAAAGGAGAGGGGGAGCGGGAGTGTTTTGGGGGCTACTGCAGGAGAGGGGGCTGGAGAGTGTTGGGAGCTACTCCAGGAGAGGGGAGGAGTGGAGGTGTTGGGGGCACTGCCAGGAGAGGGGAAAAGCGGGGAGTGTTGGAACTGCTGCCCGGGAAAGGAGAAGAGCTGGGGAGTGTTGGGAGCTGCACCAGGAGGGGAGGGAGCGGAGAGTGTTTGGGGTGCTGCCGGGGGGGGGGAGCGGAGGTGTTGAGAGCTGCTGCCAGGGGGAGGAGGGCGGAGGGTTTAAGCTGCTGCCAGGGGGGGGGAGAGAGGAGGGAGAGTGTTGGGGGCTGTGCCCGGAGGAAGGACTGGGGGGAGTGTTTTGGGAAACTGCTCCGGAGGGGAGAGGGCTGGAGGTTTGAAGCGTGCCAGGGGGAGAGAGGAGTGGGGAAAATGTTGGGGTTTCTGCCAGGGGAAGAGGAGCTGGAGAGATTGGGGGCGCTGCCAGGAGGAGAGGGAGCTGCAGGTGTTTTGGGAAACGCTGCCAGGGGGGGGAGAGGGCTGGGGAGTGTTGGAGCTGTGCCAGGGGGAGAGAGGATGGGAGTGTTGGGAGCTGCTGCCAGGAGAGAGGGAGCGGAGGTGTTGGAACTGCGCCGGGGGGGAGAGGAGCTGGAGAGCTTGGGGGCTGATTCCGAGGAGAGAGGAGCTGAGAGTGTTGGGAAACTGCTGTCTGAAGAGAGGGATGGAGAGTGTTGGGAGCTGCGTCAGGAAGAGAGAGAAGCTGCAGAATATTAAAAAAGCTGCTGAGGGGGGGAGAGGAGTGGAAGTGTTGGGAGCTGCTGCCAGGGAGGGGGAGGAGCTGGGAGTGTTGGGGCTTTGCCAGGAGGAGACAGGGCGGAGGTGTTGGGAGCTGCTGCCAGGGGAGGAGGGCTGGAGGTGTTGGGGTTTGCGCAGGAGGAAGAGGAGCTGGGGGAGTGTTTGGGTGCTGCTGCCGGGAGGATGAGGGCTGCCCCCGGGATGAGAAACTTGCTGCCGGGGAGGGGTACTGGAGAGGTTGGGAGCTGGTGCCCCGGAGAACGGACTTTTAATTTAAACTCTTCTGAAGAGGAGGGAGTGGAGAGTGTTGGGAGGTGCTGCCAGAAGGAGAGAGGAGCTGGAGAGTGTTGGGAGCTACTGCCAGGAGAGGAGCTGGAGAGTGTTGGGAGCTACTGACAGGAGAGTAGAGGAGCTGGAGAGTGTTGGAAGCTGCTGCCAGGAGAGGAGAGGAGCTGGAGAGTGTTGCTACCTGCTGCCATGATGAGAGAGGAGCTGGAGAGTGTTGGGAGCTGCTGCCAGGAGAGGAGAAGAGCTGGAGAGTGTTGGAAGCTGCTGCCAGGAGAGGAGAGGAGCTGGAGAGTGTTGGGAGCTGCTGCCACGAGGGGAGAGGAGCTGGAGAGTGTTGAGAGCTGCTGCCAGGTGGAGAGAGGAGCTGGAGAGTGTTGAGAGCTGCTGCCAGGTGGAGAGAGGAGCTGGAGAGTGTTGGGAGCTGCTGCCAGGAGGAGAGAGGAGCTGGAGAGTGTTGGAAGCTGCTGCCAGGAGGGGAGAGGAGCTGGAGAGTGTAAGAAACTGCTGCCCGAAGGAGAGAGGAGCTGGAGAGTGTTGGGAGCTACTGCCAGGAGGAGAGAGGAGCTGGAGAGTGTTGGAAGCTGCTGCCAGGAGGAGAGAGGAGCTGGAGAGCATTGGGAGCTGCTGCCAGGAGGAGAGAGGAGCTGCAGAGTGTTGGAAGCTGCTGTCATGAAGAGAGAGGAGCTGGAGAGTGTTGGGAGCTGCTGTCAGGAAGAGAGAGAAGCTGCAGAATATTAAGAGCTGCTGCCAGGAGGGGAGAGGAGCTGGAGAGTGTTGGGAGCTGCTGCCAGGAGGGGAGAGGAGCTGGAGAGTGTTGGGAGCTGCTGCCAGGAGGAGAGAGGAGCTGGAGAGTGTTGGGAGCTGCTGCCAGGAGGAGAGAGGAGCTGGAGAGTGTTGGGAGCTGCTGCCAGGAGGGGAGAGGAGCTGGAGAGTGTTGAGAGCTGCTGCCAGGAGGAGAGAGGAGCTGGAGAGTGTTGGGAGCTGCTGCCAGGAGGAGAGAGGAGCTGGAGAGTGTTGGATGCTGCTGCCAGGAGGAGAGAGGAGCTGCAGAGTATTGAGAACTGCTGCCAGGAGGAGAGTAGCTGGAGAGTGTTGGGAGCTGGTGCCAGGAGGAGACAGGAGCTTCAGAGTGTTGGGAGCTACTGCCAGGAGAGGAGCTGGAGAGTGTTGGGAGCTGCTGCCAGGAGGAGAGAGGAGCTGGAGAGCAATGGGCGCTGCTGCCAGGAGGGGAGATGACCTTGAGAGCATTGTGAGCTGCTGCGATGAGGAGAGGACCTGGAGAGCTTTGGGAGCTGCTGCCAGGAGGATAGAGGAGCTGGAGAATGTTGGAAGCTGCTGCCAGGAGAGGAGAAGAGCTGGAGAATGTTGGGAGCTGCTGCCAGGAGGGGAGAGGAGCTGGAGAGTATTAGGAGCTGCTGCCAGGAGGGGAGAGGAGCTGGAGAGTGTTGGGAGCTGCTGCCAGGAGGAGAGAGGAGCTGGAGAGTGTTGGGAGCTGCTGTCAGGAAGCTCCCAGGGAAATTCGGGGTCAGTGTTTACATGGTGTTATTGGGGGGGTCAGGTCTGATACATGGGGTTTTTCCCGGGGTAAAGGGTTGATTACATGGGATATTCGGGGGGGTGTCTGTTTACATGGGATATTCGGGGGTCAGTGCCCTGTTTAAAAAGGGGGTATTCGGGGTCAGGGGGTTGATACATGGGGTTTTTCCCCGGGTTTCAGGGGTTGATACAGGGGGAAAATTGGGGGGGTTTCAGTGTTGTTTACAGGGAGATATTCGGGGTCAGTGTCTTTTACATGGAGATATTTGGGGTCAGTGTCTGATACATGGAGATTTTGGGGTTGTGAAAACATGGAGTTTTTCGGGGAGCAGTTTTCTGATACAGGGGTTTTTTGGGAGGTTGATAAAGGGGTTTTATTGGGGGAGCAGGGGGGGCTTTGATACAGGGATATTCGGGGTCTGTGCCCTGATACAGGGGAGTATTCGGGGGGCGGGGTTGATACATGGAGATTTTTCGGGGTCAGTGTTTTGATACATGGGGATATTCGGGGAGCAGTGACTGAAACATGGAAAATATTCGGGGGCATTTGTTGATAAAGGGAGATATTGGGGGACGTGTCGTACATGGAAAAATATTGGGGGAGCGGGGTTCTTAAAACATGGAGTTTTTGGGGGAGGGGTTTTGGGGTTCTGGGATTTTTGGGGTTTCGTTTTCTGATTCAGGAGTTTTTCGGGGAGCGGTGTCTGATACATGGGGATATTCGGGGTGTGATACATGGAGATGTTGGGGGGGATTCAGGGGGTCTGTACAGGGAGTTTTTCGGGGGTTGTGTTACATGGAGATTTTCCCGGGGGAGTGTCTGTACATGGAGATTTTCCCGGGGTTGATACATGGAGATAATCGGGGTCGTGTTGTTAAATGGAGATATTGGGGGGGCGGTGTCTGATACTGGAGATTTTCCCGGGGGTCAGTGCCCTGATACAGGGGAATTTTTGGGGTAGGGGTGTTCTGATACATGGGTTTTTCGGGGTTTGGGGGAAACATGGAAAATATTCGGGGTGTGATACTGGAGATTTTTCGGGGTCAGTGTCTAAATTTTTTGGGGAGATATTGGGGTTGATACAGGGAAAGTTTAATGGGGGTTTTGCAGTGTTCTGATACTTGGAGTTATTCGGGGAGCGGTGTCTGATACTTGGAGATATTGGGGTTTTTTAGGGGTTTTTTATAAACATGGAGATATTGGGGGGGGTCAGTTTTAAGTTTCAGGGGAGATATTCGGGGGGTTTGGGTGTTGATACGGGGAGTTTTTTCGGGGGAGGGGTGTCTGTTTTACAGGGGGAGATATTCGGGGTAAGGGGTTTAATACATGGGTTTTTTGGGGGGTCGTGTTGATACATGGAGATATTCGGGGTCAGTTTTGGATACATGGGGGAAATTTCGGGGGCGTGTCTGAAACTTGGGATATTGGGAAAAAGCAGTGTCTGATACTGGAGTTTTTTCGGGGGGCGGTTTTTTGGGAAAAATGGGGGATATTCGGGGAGCGGTGTTTGATACATGGAAAATATTCGGGGAGGGGTTGGTCGGGATACTTTGGAAAAATTTTCGGGGTCAGTGTCTGTTTACGGGAAAGGATATTCGGGGTTTAGTTTTCTGTTTCCCAATGGGGGGTTTATTCGGGGTCAGTTCGGGAAATGGAGATATTGGGGGGAGCGGTGTTGATTAAAGGGAGATTTTTGGGGCTTCAGTGTTGATACATGGAGATTTTGGGGGTCAGGGGTTGATTTTTTGGGTTATTGGGGGGTTAGTGTTGTTTAATGGAGATTTTCGGGGGGTCAGTGTTGTTTCCCTTGGGATATTGGGGGGTTTCCAGTGTTGTTTAAGGGGAATTTGGGGGTCAGGGTTCTGATACATGGAGGTTTGGGGGATCAGTGTCTGATACATGGAGATATTCGGGGTCAGTGTCTGATACATGGAGATATTCGGGGTGTGATACATGGAGATATTCGGGGTGTGATACATGGAGATATTCGGGGAGCGGGCCCTGATACTGGAGAAAATTGGGGGAAAGCGGGGGGTCTGAACATGGAGATATTCGGGGAGGGGGTGTCTGATACAGGGGAGATATTGGGGGGGAGTGGTTTTCTGTTTTGCTTTGGAGTTTTGGGGGGTCAGTGTCTGATACATGGAGATATTGGGGGGAGGGGATGTTGATACAGGGAAAGATATGGGGGGTCAGTGTCTGTTTACATGGAGTTATTGGGGTCAGTGTTAAATGAATGGAGATTTTCCCGGGGGGGGGTGTTTTACATGGAGATATTTCGGGGGGCAGTGTTTTTGAACATGGAGAAAAATTCGGGGTAAAGTGTCTGTTTACTTTTGGGATTTTTGGGGGACCCGGGTTTTCGGATACATGGAGATATTCAGGGGTTCGGGTTTTGATACAGGGAAAGTATTCGGGGGCGGGGTCTGATCCCATGGAGATTTTCAGGGTAAATTTGTTTGATAAAATGGAGATATTCAGGGAGCGGTGTCTGATACATGGGGGATATTCGGGGAGTAGGGGTCTGGTAATGGGATTTTTTTTTTTTTTTTCGGGGAAAGCGGGGTGTTGATACATGGAGATTTGGGGGGAGCATTTGTTGATACATGGAGATAATTCTTTGGTCATTTGGTTTGTACTTGGGATATTCGGGTCAGGTCTGATACAGGGAGATATTCGGGGTGTGTTACATGGAGATATTGGGGGTTTGGGATACAGGGAGATATTGGGGGTGTGTTTACATGGGATTTTGGGGGGTGATAAGGGAAAGATATTGGGGGGTGTAAATACATGGAGATATTCGGGGTCAGGTTGATACATGGGATATTGGGGGGTTCAAGTGTCTGAATTAACATGGAGATTAGGGGAGCAGTGTCTGATAAAAGGAGATTTCGGGGGGGCGATTTTGTACATGGAGATTTTGGGGGGAGCAGTGTCGGGATACATGGAGTTATTCGGGGGCGGTGTTTTGTTTTCATGGGATATTCGGGGAGCGGTGTCTGATACATGGAGATATTCGGGGTCGGTTTTCTGGAGACTGGAGTTATTCGGGGGTCAGGGGTCTGATACATGGAGATATTCGGGGTCAGTGTCTGATACATGGAGATATTCGGGGTCAGTGTCTGATACATGGAGATATTCGGGGTCAGTGTCTGATACATGGAGATATTCGGGGTCAGTGTCTGATACATGGAGATATTCGGGGAGCGGTGTCTGATACATGGAGATATTCGGGGAGCGGTGTCTGATACATGGAGATATTCGGGGTCAGTGTCTGATACATGGAGATATTCGGGGTCAGTGTCTGATACATGGAGATATTCGGGGAGCGGTGTCTGATACATGGAGATATTCGGGGAGCGGGTTGGGGTTCGGGTTAAATGGAGATATTCGGGAGCAAGTGTCTGAAAAAGGGGAGTTTATTGGGGGGTTCAGTGTTGATACATAAAGGGATATTGGGGAGCCGTTTTGGGGATACATGGGATTTTCCCGGGGAAGCAGTGTCTGTTCTTTGGGGGTTTTGGGGGTCAGTGTTGTTTACTTGGAGATATTGGGGAAAGAAAGTGTTGATCATGGAGATATTGGGGGAAAGCGTGTTGTTTACATGGAGATTTTCGGGGTGGTGTCTGATACATGGAGATACTGGGGAGCGGGGGGGTCTGTTTCATGGTGATATTCGGGGAGCAGTGTCTGTTACATGGAGTTTTTTGGGGGTCAGTATCGGTTTAACTGGAGATATTCGGGGAGGGTTGTCTGATACATGGAGATATTCGGGGACCGTGTCGATTGGAGAAAATTCGGGGTGGGGGAAAATGGAGTAATTCGGGGTCAGTTTTTATACTTGGAGATTTTCGGGGTCAGTGTCTGATACATGGAGATATTCGGGGAGCGGTGTCTGAAAAAATGGAGTATTCGGGGGCAGTGTTGATACA
This sequence comes from Phyllomedusa bahiana, assembly GCA_025379985.1. NCBI lineage: Eukaryota > Metazoa > Chordata > Amphibia > Anura > Hylidae > Phyllomedusa > Phyllomedusa bahiana. The sequence goes on along the minus strand of JAODAL010033019.1, from coordinate 25,527 downwards.
GGGAAAGATATTGGGGGGACCCGGGTTTTTGATACATGGAGTTATTGGGGGGTCGGTGTTGATACTTTGGAGATTTTCGGGGTCAGTGTTTTGAAAAAATAGGAGATATCGGGGAGCTTTTTTGGTCTGTTAAGGGAAAGATTTTTTCGGGGGCGTGTCTGATACATGGAGATTTTAGGGGTCAGTATTGTTTACATGGGTTATTCGGGGAGCGGTTTTCTGAAAACATGGAGAAAAATTGGGGTAAAGGATTCTGATACATGGAGATATTCGGGGTCTGATACATGTAGATATTCGGGGTTTCAGTGTTTTTTTTCATGGGATATTGGGGGTCAGTGTCTGATACATGGAATATTCGGGGAGGGGTTTTGTCTGTTCCCTGGAGATTTTTTCGGGGTCTGGTGTCTGATACATGGAGTTTAATTCGGGGGTTGGGGTCTGATCCATGGAGATATTGGGGGGTCGGGGTGGGTTGATACATGGAGTTATTCGGGGTCAGTGTCTGATACATGGAGATATTCGGGGAGCGGTGTCTGATACATGGAGATATTCGGGGGGGGCGGGGGTCGGGATCCCATGGGGGTTATTGGGAGCGGGTGTTTTTTTTCATGGGATATTGGGGGAGCAGTTTTTGGGATAAAAGGGGGATATTGGGGGAAAGCGGTGTCTGATACATGGGGATATTCGGGGTCAGTGTCGGGTTACATGGAGTATTGGGGGACCCCGGTGTCTGATACTGGGGATATTGGGGGGTTTAGGTCTGATACATGGGGGGGGGGGGATTAATTTCGGGGTCCAGTGTCTGATACATGGAGTTATTGGGGTTTCAGTGTCTGATAATGGGGGATTTCGGGGGGGGCTGCTGATACATGGAGAAAATTTCGGGGAGCGGTGTCTGTTCCCATGGAGTTTTTGGGGGTCAGTGTTTGATACATGGAGTTATTCGGGTTCAGTGTCTGATCCATGGAGATATTCGGGGAGGGGTTTGGTTTGATACATGGAGATTTTGGGGGGAAAACCGGGGTGTCTGATACATGGAGATATTCGGGGAGCAGTGTCTGATACATGGAGATATTCGGGGTCAGTGTTTTGTTTACTGGAGTTTTTTCCCGGGGTCTTTTGTTGATACATGGAAGATTTTCCCGGGGTCATTTGGTCTGATACATGGAGATATTGGGGGCCGGTGTCTGAAAAATGGAGATATTCGGGGTCGTTTTTGGAAAAAAGGGGAAAATTTTGGGGGAAAGCGGTTTTCTGAACATGGGGGGGTTATTCGGGGTCAGTTTTGGGTTTACTTTGGAAAAATTCGGGTCGTGTTGTTACATGGAGAATATTGGGGGAAAGGGCGGGGGTGTTTTGTACATGGGGTTATTGGGGGTTGATACATGGAGTTTTGGGGTAGTTTTCGGGTTTACGGGAGTTTATTCGGGGTTTCAGGGGTCTGATACATGGGGATATTCGGGGTCAATTGACTGATAAATGGAGATTTGGGGGGACCCGGTGTTGTTTTCATGGAGTTTTTGGGGGGGGGCGGGGGTCTGATACATGGAGATATTCGGGGTAAAGGGGTCTGATACAGGGAAATTTATTGGGGGGCTCGTGTTGTTTCGGGGAAATTTTTTATTCGGGGAGCGGTGTCTGATACATGGAGATATTCGGGGAGCGGTGTCTGATACATGGAGATATTCGGGGTGTGATACATGGAGATATTCGGGGAGCGGTGTCTGATACATGGAGATATTCGGGGAGCGGTGTCTGATACATGGAGATATTCGGGGAGCAGTGTCTGATACATGGAGATATTCGGGGTTATTCGGGCAGTGTCTGATACATGGAGATATTCGGGGTCAGTGTCTGATACATGGAGATATTCAGGGGGGGGGGTGTCGGGATTAAATGGAGAATTGGGGGTTCATGCCCTGTTTAATGGAGATATTGGGGGAAAGCGGTGTTGTTTAATTTGGAGAATTCGGGGAGGGGGGTTTCTGATACTTTGGAAAATTTTTGGGGGGCAGTGTTGATACATGGGATTTTTTGGGTCAGTGTCTGATACATGGAGATATTCGGGGTGTGATACATGGAGATATTCGGGGAGCAGTGTCTGATACATGGAGATATTCGGGGTCTGATACATGGAGATATTCGGGGTCAGTGTCTGATACATGGAGATATTCGGGGGCGGGGTGTGATCATGGGGATTTTTGGGGAAGCAGGGTTGGTTGATTCATGGGGATTTTCGGGGAGCGGTGTTTGATAAATGGAGAAAATTTGGGGTCAGTGTTTTTTTTACGTGGAGATATTGGGGGGAGTGGTGTCGGGATACATGGAGATAATCGGGGGTCAGGGGGTTGATGTGGAGTATTGGGGGGAGTGGTGTTTGATACTTGGGGAAAAATTGGGGGGGTTAAAGTGTATTTAAAACAGGGGAGATATTCGGGGAGCAGTGTCTGATACATGGAGATATTCGGGGAGCAGTGTCTGATACATGGGAAAAGATTGGGGGAGCGGTGTCGATACTGGAGAATTGCGGGGAGCGGTGTCTGATAATGGGGGAATTTTCGGGGGCGGGGGGGGGTGTCTGAAAAATTTGGGATTTTGGGGTCGGTTTACGGGGAGATTTTTCGGGGTCGTGTCTGAAACATGGAGATTTTGGGGCCCGTGCTGATAAATGGGAGATTTTCCCGGGGGAGCGGTGTCTGATCCCTTGGGAGATATTCGGGGAGCGGTGTCTGTTTCATGGGATATTCGGGGTCCAGTGTCTGATACATGGGGGATTTTCGGGGACCCGGTGTTGATCCCTTGGGATATTCGGGGGCGGTGTCTTTTTTAATGGAGATATTCGGGGAGCGGTGTCTGATACATGGAGATATTCGGGGTCAGTGTCTGATACATGGAGATATTGGGGTCAGGGTCGGGACTTTGGAGATATTCGGGCTGGTGTTTTAACATGGAGATATTGGGGGGTGTGATACATGGAGTTTCGGGGGGGAGCGGTTTTTTCTGATAAATGGAGATATTGGGGTCTGATATTGGGGGAAAAATTCGGGGGTCACGGGTTTTATAAATGGAGATATTCGGGGGTGTTAACCAGGGAGATATTGGGGGTCAGTTCTGAACTGGGGATATCCGGGGTGTGATACATGGAGTTTTCCCGGGGGGTGTGAAAAAGGGGTTTTATTCGGGGACGGTTTTGGGGATCCCATGGGATATTGGGGGGGGGGTTTTTCTGATAAAATGGAGTATTCGGGGAGGGTGTCTGATAAAATGGAGATATTCGGGGCCCGGTTTTCTGTTACATGGAGATATTCGGGGTGTGATACATGGAGATATTCGGGGAGTGGTTTTCTGATACAGGGGAGATTTTTGGGGTCAGTGTTTTGATACATGGAGTTATTCGGGGAGGGTGTCTTTTACATGGAGTTTTTGGGGGGGCCGGTGTTTTTGTTTCCATGGGGGATATTGGGGGAAAGCGGTTTTCTGATACATGGGGATATTCGGGGTCCTAAATTCAGGGGAGATATTAGGGGATCAGTGTCTGATACATGGAATATTGGGGGTCGGGTCTAAATTAAAGGGGAGATATTGGGGGGGAGGGGTTTGTTGATACATGGAGATATTCGGGTTCGTGTCTGAAAACATGGGGGTTTTGGGGGCCCGGTTTTGTCTGATACATGGAGATATTCGGGGAGCAGTGTCTGATACATGGAGATATTCGGGGTCAGTGTCTGATACATGGAGATATTCGGGGTCTGATACATGGAGATATTCGGGGTCCAGTGTCTGATACATGGAGATATTCGGGGTGGTGTCGGGAAGCAGGGAAGATATTCGGGGTCACTGTCGGGATACAGGGAGAAAATTCGGGGAGCTTTTGGTTGTTTACTTGGAAAATATTCGGGGGGGTGTTAATGGAGATATTGGGGTAAATGCCCTGTTTCCCTGGGATTTTTCGGGGTGTGTTTACATGGAGTTTTTTTTTTGGGGTCATGTTTGTACATGGGATATTCGGGGAGCGGTGTTGTTTTACATGGAGATTTTTGGGGAAAAGGGGTTTTGGTTTGAACATTGGAGATTTTTGGGGGAGCGGGTCTGAATAAAGGGGTTTTGGGGAGCGGTTTGTCGGATCAGGAGTTTTTTGGGGGGTTTGCGGTTTTTCTAAAAAAATTGGGGGATATTCGGGGAGCGGTGTCTGTTACATGGAGATTTTCGGGGTTTTGGATACGGGGAGTATTCGGGACCAGTTTTGGATACATGGAGATTTCGGGGGTCAGTGTCTGTTTCAGGGAAAGATATTCGGGGCCCATTGTCTGATACATGAAGATATTCGGGGGTCAGGGGTCTGTTACATAAAGGGAAAATCGGGGTGTGATACAGGGAGATTTTCCGGGGAGCGTGTTGATTACATGGAGTTTTTGGGGGTTTCAGTGTTGTTTAACATGGGTTTATTGGGGGGTCAGTGTCTGATACATAAAGGGTTTTTCGGGTAAAGTGTCTGATACATGGGGGTTTATTCGGGGTGTGAAAACATGGAGATATTCGGGGGAGCAAGGGGGTTGATAAATGGAGATATTCAGGGGCAGTGTCTGTTTACATGGAGATATTTTGGGGGAGTGGTTTTCGATACATGGGGGATATTTGGGGTAAAGTGTCTGTTAAGGGAGATATTCGGGGTGGTGGTGTCTGTTTACATGGGGGATTTTCGGGGTGTGAAAATGGGATATTCGGGGAAGAAAAAGTGTCTGATCCCAAATGGAGATTTTGGGGGAAAGCGGTGTTTTTTGATACTTGGAGATTTTCTGGGGAAGCGGTGTCTGATACAGGAGTTTTTGGGGGAGGGGTTTGTTGATCCCATGGAGTATTGGGGGAGCGGTGTCTGATACATGGAGATATTCGGGGGGGGGTAAGGTCTGATAAAGGGAAAAAGATTTTGGGGGTTTCCAGTGTTGATACATGGGATATTCGGGGTAGTGTCGGGATCCCATGGAGATTTCGGGGTCGGGTGTCTGTTTACATGAAGATATTGGGGGTCGTGTTGATCCCATGGAGTTATTGGGGGGTCAGTGTCTGTCCCATGGAGTTTTGGGGGTTTTAGTGTTGATACATGGGAGATATTGGGGTGGGGAAAACATGGGAAAATTGGGGAAAGGCGGGTGCCCTGTTTACATGGGATTTTCAGGGAGCCAGTGTCTGTTTAAGGGGAGATTTTGGGGGATGGGTGTTTTGATACGGGGGAGATTTTGGGGGTTTCAGGGTTGTTTAAATGGGGGATTTTTGGGGGAAACCCCAGTTTTCTGTTACATGGAGTTATTGGGGGAAAGCGGTGTCAAATACATGGAGTTTATTCGGGGAGGGGGGGTTGTCTGATACATGGAGATATTCAGGGTGTGATACATGGAGTTATTCGGGGAGCGGTGTCTGATACATGGAGATATTTGGGGGAGGGGTTTGTTTTTTTTACTTGGAGATATTCGGGGGGCCCGGGGTGTCTGATAAATGGAGATATTCGGGGCCCGGGCTGTTGTTTACATGGAGATATTCGGGGAGCGGTGTCTGATACATGGAGATATTCGGGGTCTGATACATGGAGATATTCGGGGAGCGGTGTCTGATACATGGAGATATTCGGGGTGTGATACATGGAGATATTCGGGGTGTGATACATGGAGATATTCGGGGAGCTGTCTTTTTCAGGGGAGTTATTCGGGGAGGGTGTCTGTTAAGGGAAAGATTTTGGGGGGTTCAGGGGTCTGAAAACATGGAAAAATTTGGGGTCCGGTGTTGTTTCATGGAGATATTCGGGGAGCGGTGTCTGATACATGGAGATATTTGGGGTCTGATACATGGAGTTATTCGGGGAGGGGTTTGGTCTGAAAAATGGAGTTTATTGGGGGAGGGGTTTGTTGTTTCATGGAGATTTTTGGGGGGTCATTTGTCGGGTTTAAATGGGATATTCGGGGTGTGATACATGGAGATATTCGGGGAGCGGGGTTGGATACAGGGGAGATTACGGGGGGGCGGTGTCTGATACTTTGGAGTTTTTGGGGGGGAGGGTTTTGATCATGGAGATATTCGGGGAGCAGTGTCTGATACAAGGAGAGATTCGGCGAGCGGTGTTGATATATGGAGAATTGGGGTGGGGATACATGGGATTTTCGGGGGTAAGTGTCTGATACGGGGGAAGATATTGGGGGGTTGTGTTTCATGGGTTATTGGGGGGTGTGATCTTTGGAGATTTTCGGGGGGGTGTTCCCCCTTTTGGGGGGGATATTCGGGGGGGGTGTTTCCCCATGGAGATATTCGGGGAGCGGTGTCTGATACATGGAGATATTCGGGGTCAGTGTCTGATACATGGAGATATTCGGGGTCAGTGTCTGATACATGGAGATATTCGGGGTCAGTGTCTGATACATGGAGATATTCGGGGTGTGATACATGGAGATATTATTGGGGGGTCATTTGCCCTGTTCCCTTGGGGGATATTCGGGGTAGGGATACCTGGAGATATTCGGTGTGTGATACATGGAGATATTCGGGGTAAAGGGTCTTGTTTACATGGAGATATTCGGGGTAAACCCCCTGGGAGTATTCGGGGTCTGATCATGGGATATTGGGGGTCAGTGTCTGATACATGGAGATATTCGGGGTTGATCATGGAGATATTGGGGGCCCAGTGTCTGTTTACAGGGAGAATTAGGGTATGATCAGGGAGATTTTTGGGGTTGATAAAGGGAGATATTCGGGGGGTTTTGAAAATGGAGATATTGGGTCGGTTGATAATGGGATATTCGGGGGCGTGTCTGATAAATGGGATTTGGGGGGGCGTGTCTGAACATGGAGATATCGGGGTCAGTTTGATACAGGGATATCGGGGGTTTGGATCCCTTTTGGTGTCCGGGAGCAGGGCCCGGGTTCTGCAGGCCCCGCTTCGGGGTCCCCCAGGGACCGGCCCCGGGGTAGGTCACGTGTCAGGGACGCGGCGGTTTTTGGGGGGGGGTCAGGGTTTTGCAGAAGATGGCGGAGTGTGCAGCGGTGAGGAGTCGGCGGCGGCGGTGGTTTCGCGCTCCTGGGGCCGGGTGGGGTGCCTGCGGGGGCGCCGCCGCCGCCGCGGAGGGGAGCACACTGACGGCTCTGCACCCGGGGAGCAGCGGAGAACACGCCCGGAGCAGGCGGAGCGCGCAGCCCAGCGGAGAGCACCCGGTGCGGGTGTACGGCCAGGTGAGGGGAGCGCAGGAGCCCGGTGCAGAGCCCCATAGTGTGCCCGGTGCAGAGCCCCATAGTGTGCCCGGTGCAGAGCCCCATAGTGTGCCCGGTGCAGAGCCCCATAGTGTGCCCGGTGCAGAGCCCCATCGTGTGCCCGGTGCAGAGCCCCATAGTGTGCCCGGTGCAGAGCCCCATAGTGTGCCCGGTGCAGAGCCCCATAGTGTGCCCGGCGCCGGAGCTCACCTGTGCGCATCCGTGATACAACCCTGCAGCGTCCGGGGCTGCTCGCTATGTCTATATATACTGCCCCAGCCTCTATATACTGCTCCCAGGCTCTATATACTAACCCCAGCCTCTATACACTGCCCCTCTATACACTGCCCCAGCCTCTATACACTGCCCCTCTATATACTGCCCCTGTATGTACTGCCCCAGCCTCTATATACTGCCCCTGTATGGACTGCCCCAGCCTGTATGGACTGCCCCAGCCTGTATGTACTGCCCCAGCCTCTATATACTGCCCCTGTATGTACTGCCCCAGCCTCTATATACTGCCCCTGTATGTACTGCCCCAGCCTCTATATACTGCCCCTGTATGTACTGCCCCAGCCTCTATATACTGCCCCTGTATGCAATGCCCCAGCCTCTATATACTGCCCCTGTATGGATTGCCCCAGCCTCTATATCCTGCCCCTGTATGTACTGCCCCAGCCTCTATACACTGCCCCTGTATGTACTGCCCCAGCCTCTGTATACTGCCCCAGCCTCTGTATACTGCCCCAGCCTCTGTATACTGCCCCAGCCTCTATACACTGCCCCTGTATGTACTGCCCCAGCCTCTGTATAATGCCCCCCCAGCCTCTATATACTGCCCCTGTATGCACTGCCCCAGCCTCTATATACTGCCCCTGTATGTACTGCCCCAGCCTCTGTATACTGCCCCTGTATGGACTGCCCTCAGCCTCTATATACTGCCCCTGTATGGACTGCCCCAGCCTCTATATACTGCCCCTGTATGTACTGCCCCAGCCTCTATATACTGCCCCTGTATGGACTGCCCTCAGCCTCTGTATACTGCCCCTGTATGGACTGCCCTCAGCCTCTGTATACTGCCCCTGTATGGACTGCCCCCAGCCTCTGTATACTGCCCCTGTATGTACTGCCCCAGCCTCTATATACTGCCCCTGTATGTACTGCCCCAGACTCTATATACTGCCCCTGTATGTACTGCCCCAGACTCTATATACTGCCCCTGTATATACTGCCCCAGCCTCTATATACTGCCCCCGGCCTCTATATATTGCCCACAGCCGCTATATACCGCCTCCAGCCCCTCTATATACCGCCTCCAGCCCCTCTATATACCGCCTCCAGCCCCTCTGTATAATGCCCCTCTATATACTGCCCCCAGCCTCTATATACTACCTGTACACAGCCCTCAGCCTCTGTATATGGCTTCCAGCCCCTGTATACTGACCCTGTTTTCTGTCCTCAGTTTCTGTATAATGCTCTCTGTATACTACCCCTGCCTGTAAACTGCCCATATCTACTGCCCCCTGCCTGTATAGTGCCCATATCTACTGCCCCCTCGCTCTATCATACCCTGATTTTCTGCCCCCTGCCTGTATTCTGCCCATATCTACTGCCCACTGCCTGTATACTGCCCATATCTACTGCCCCCTGCCTGTATACTGCCCATATCTACTGCCCCCTGCCTGTATGCTGCCCATATCTACTGCCCCCTGCCTGTATGCTGCCCATATCTACTGCCCCCTGCCTGTATGCTGCCCATATCTACTGCCCCCTGCCTGTATGCTGCCCATATCTTCTGACCCCTGCCTGTATGTTGTCCGTATCTACTGCCCCCTGCCTGTATACTGCCCATATCTACTGCCCCCTGCCTGTATGCTGCCCATATCTACTGCCCCCTGCCTGTATGCTGCCTATATCTACTGCCCCCTGCCTGTATGCTGCCCATATCTACTGCCCCCTGCCTGTATGTTGTCCGTATCTACCGCCCCCTGCCTGTATGTTGTCCGTATATACCGCCCCCTGCCTGTATGTTGTCCGTATATACCGCCCCCTGCCTGTATGTTGTCCGTATATACCGCCCCCTGCCTGTATGTTGTCCGTATATACCGCCCCCTGCCTGTATGTTGTCCGTATATACCGCCCCCTGCCTGTATGTTGTCCGTATATACCGCCCCCTGCTGTATGTTGTCCCGTATATACCGCCCCCTGCCTGTATGTTGTCCGTATATACCGCCCCCTGCCTGTATGTTGTCCGTATATACCGCCCCCTGCCTGTATGTTGTCCGTTTATACCGCCCCCTGCCTGTATGTTGTCCGTATATAACCGCCCCCTGCCTGTATGTTGTCCGTATATAACCGCCCCCTGCCTGTATGCTGTCCGTATGCACCTCCCCCTGCCTGTATGTTGTCCGTATATACCGCCCCCTGCCTGTATGTTGTCCGTATATAACCGCCCCCTGCCTGTATGTTGTCCGTATATAACCGCCCCCTGCCTGTATGTTGTCCGTATATAACCGCCCCCTGCCTGTATGTTGTCCGTATATAACCGCCCCCTGCCTGTATGTTGTCCGTATATAACCGCCCCCTGCCTGTATGTTGTCCGTATATAACCGCCCCCTGCCTGTATGTGTCCGTATATAACCGCCCCTGCCTGTATGCTGTCCGTATATAACCGCCCCCTGCCTGTATGCTGTCCGTATATAACCGCCCCCTGCCTGTATGCTGTCCGTATATAACCGCCCCCTGCCTGTATGCTGTCCGTATATAACCGCCCCCTGCCTGTATGTTGTCCGTATATAACCGCCCCCTGCCTGTATGTTGTCCGTATATAACCGCCCCCTGCCTGTATGCTGTCCGTATATAACCGCCCCCTGCCTGTATGCTGTCCGTATATAACCGCCCCCTGCCTGCATGTTGTCCGTATATAACCGCCCCCTGCCTGCATGCTGTCCGTATGTACCTCCCCCTGCCTGCATGCTGTCCGTATGTACCTCCCCCTGCCTGTATGCTGTCCGTATGCACCTCCCCCTGCCTGTATGCTGCCGTATTTACCGCCCCCTGCCTGTATGCTGCCCGTATGCACCTCCCCCTGCCTGTATGCTGCCCGTATGCACCTCCCCCTGCCTGTATGCTGCCCGTATGCACCTCCCCCTGCCTGTATGCTGCCCGTATGCACCTCCCCCTGCCTGTATGCTGCCCGTATGCACCTCCCCCTGCCTGTATGCTGCCCGTATATAACCGCCCCCTGCCTGTATGTTGTCCGTATGCACCGCCCCTGCCTGTATGCTGCCCGTATGCACCGCCCCTGCCTGTATGCTGCCCGTATGCACCGCCCCCTGCCTGTATGCTGCCCGTATGCACCGCCCCCTGCCTGTATGCTGCCTGTATGCACCGCCCCCTGCCTGTATGCAGCCCGTATGCACCGCCCCCTGCCTGTATGCAGCCCGTATGTACCGCCCCCTGCCTGTATGCAGCCCGTATGTACCGCCCCCTGCCTGTATGCAGCCCGTATGTACCGCCCCCTGCCTGTATGCAGCCCGTATGTACCGCCCCCTGCCTGTATGCTGTCCGTATGTACCGCCCCCTGCCTGTATGCTGTCCGTATGTACCGCCCCCTGCCTGTATGCTGTCCGTATGTACCGCCCCCTGCCTGTATGCTGTCCGTATGTACCGCCCCCTGCCTGTATGCTGCCCGTATGTCCCGCCCCCTGCCTGTATGCTGCCCGTATGTCCCGCCCCCTCCCTGTATGCTCCCCCTATCTACCGCCCCCTGCCTGTATGCTGTCCGTATTTCCCGCCCCCTGCCTGTATGCTGTCCGTATTTACCGCCCCCTGCCTGTATGCTGCCCGTATGTCCCGCCCCCTGCCTGCATGCTGCCCGTATGTCCCGCCCCCTGCCTGCATGCTGCCCGTATGTTCTGCCTCTGGCCTGTATACTGTCCCAGCTTGTGGACATACTTCCTGCCCACATTTGTGTATCTACTTTGTGTCCTTCCTTGTTGACAACCAGCATCTTTTCCACCTGTAAAACCGGGGCCGCCTCGCTCAGTATGAGCCGAATATGCCTTGTTCCTCTGCACAAAAAACTCCCATCAATCACTATCTTTCTTTTTTGGCCCCCCCCCTCCCCCCAGCTGCCCCGGTAGGGGGTTTTTTGGGCCGCTCCCCTTTCTGGGGGGTGGTTGTTGCCCTCCGGGGGCGGCCCATTTTGACCCCCGGGGGACGGACCCCGCCCCCGCTTGTGCTGTAAAAAACCCAAATTATTGTTTTTTTGGGGGAAAGGGCCGGGAAGTGATTACAGTGATAGAGCGCAGGATTCCATTATGGCCGCCTCGTGGGCTCTGCTGCTTCACATGCCGTGTCCTGAGCCGACGATCCCTCCAGGGGGCCCCCCCAAACGAAAAGTGATAACTTTGGAATACCCCCCTTTACCTTCATTTTCCCCAAAAACCCCCTCGGGTTCATCCTGACCCCCTTTGCTTCGGGAAATTTAAGAATGCTAGACGACGTGAAGGGTGGAGCGAAAAGGGGGAAGTTACATTTTCCGAAATTACAATACAGATTTAAATTCATCAAAAAAAGTTTATGAATGTGTCTAAACAAAAGGCATAATAATGACGCACCTGGAGGATAAAACAGGATGTAACCCGGGAAATCAAAAACAGGATAAAAAAATTTTTAAACAGTAAATTGCCCAAAAGAATAGGGGTTTGCAGCGGGGAGGATAATACAGGATTAACCGGGAAACATACAGGATAAGTAATGTATTTACACAGTGACTGCCCCCCACAAAAATTGAGCGCAGCCCCGGGAGGATAATCCCGGATTTAACCCCAGGATCAGAAACAGGATAAGTATTTTAAGGGACATTTGGACTGCACCAGCAAAAAATGATGCAGCTCTGGGGGATAATCAGGATGAAACTCAGGAACAGAACAGGAAAAGTAATGTAGTACAGTGCCCGCACCGCAAAATAGTGAGTGCAGCCTGGGGGATAATCCCAGGATGTAACTAAAGGACCCGTACATTTATAAAAATTTGAATAAAAACACAGTGACGGGCACCAGCAAATAGGAGGGGCGCTCGGAGGATAATACGGTTTTAACTCAGGTCAGTAAGGAAAAATTTAAAAAATGTACAGGGGACTGACCAGCAGAATAGTTATTTGTGGGCTCGGGAGGATAATCCAGGATGAAAACCCCGGAACAGTACAGGATAAGAAAATTTAATGAAACAAAAGCTGCACCACAAATATTGAGTGAAAGCTCGGGAGGAAAATAAAAGGTTTGTAACCAGGATCAAAACAGGATAAGTAATGTATGTACAGTGACTGCCCAAAAGAAAAGGACGCAGTTTTGGGAGTAAATTTACAGATATAACCGGGATCATAAAAAGGAATAAAAAAATTTGTAGGGACAGGACTGCCCCCAGCAGAATAGTGACCCCCCCCCCCCCCAAGCCGGGGGATAAAAACAGGATGAAACCCAAAATCATTAAAAGGGAAAGAAAATGTATGTACAAAAGATTTCACCAGCAGAATAGTGGACCCACCACGGGAAGGATAAAAACGGAAGTAACACATTATCAAAACGGGGAATAATAATTTTATGTACACAGGGGTTTTGCCCCCAGCAAATAGGGGAAGTGCAGCTCGGGGGAAAAATACAGGAAGAAACTCGGGAATCAAAACGGGATAAGTAATGAAATTGTACACAGTAAACTCACCGCAGGATATTGGGGAGCACTCTGGGGGAAAAAAACGGGAAGAAAACACAGGAGCAGAACGGGAAAATTTAAAATGTTTTCAAAGTGACGCACCAGCAAACATGATGCAGCTCTGGATAATAATACAGGATTTTAACTCAGGAAAAATTACAAAAAAATAAGAAAGGTACAGTGACGCACCACAAAAAGTGGGGTTGCAGCTCTGAGAAAATTTAATACAGGGGGAAACTAAAATCAGTAAACGGGAAATAAAAATGAAGGGTAAAACAGGGGACTGCACCAAAATATGACAAAGCTCTGGGGGAAAAATACAGGATTTTAACACAGGACAGTACGGGGAAAAAATTAAATGTATGTACAAAAGTGCTGCACCAGCAAAAATAAATGCACTCTGGGGGTTTTACGGAGTAACTCGGGAAACAGTACAGATAATTAGTGTTTTTACATTTAATTTGCACCCCCAGAAAATGACGAACCCTCTGGAGGAAAAACAAAAGTAACTCAGATCAAAACAGGATAATTAATGAAATGAAAGGGTGACTGAAACCACAGAATTTTTTGAGGGGGCAGCCTGGAGGATAATACAGATGAAACCCTGGGGGGACATACAGGAAAAGTAATGTATGTACATTGACTGCCCCCAGCAGAAAATTTGACCAGCCTGAGGAAAATACAGGATGAAACCCGAGGATCAAAAGGAAAAGGGTAATGTAGGTACAGGGGACTGCACCACAAATAGTGACGCAGCTCGGGTTTTAAAATACAGGATGTAACTCGGGACCCGTACAGGATAAGAAATTTATGAAACATTGACAGCACCAGCAGAAAATGAGCGCAGCTCGGGAGATAATACGGGATGTAACTCAGGACCCAGTACGGATAATAATGTATGCAAAGTAAACTGAAAACCACAAAATTTTGGAGTGCCCTCTGGAGGATAATACAGGATGAACCCAAAAGGGCAGAAACAGGATAAATAATGTAGGGTACGTAAATTTGCATCAGCAAAAAATATGGGGCCCCAGCCTGGGGGAAAAAAACGGGATGAAACTAAAGGATCGTACAGGATAAGTAATTGAGGGACATGACGCACCAGCAAATAGTGAGCGCAGCTCGGGAAGGATAATAAAAGGAAAAGAAAACTCGGGAAAAAGTAAAAGGAATAAGTAATGTATGTACTTTAAACGCACCCAGAATAGTGAGTGCGGCCCTTGGGAGGATAAAAACAGGAATGTAACTCAGGAACGGGGTACGGGAAAATAATGTATGTACATGACTGAAACCAGCAAATAGTGATGCAGCTCGGAGGAAAATACAGGTTGAACTCAGGATCAGAAACAGGATAATTTAAAAGTATGTCACATGACGCACCAGCAAAAAAAGTGAAACAGCCGGAGGATAATCCGGATGAAACCCTTCCAGGGTCAGTACAAGGATAAGTAATGAAATGTACGGGTAAACTGCATCAGCAGAATGGGTGACGCAGCTCTTGGAAAATAAAAAAGGGGAATGTAACTCGGGGTTTCCATATAAAAAGAATTTATAAAAACCCGTGACTGAAAACCACAGAAAAAGAGCTCACCTCTGGAGAAATTAAAAAGGGATGTAACTCGGGAACAGTCCGGGAAAGTAATTTTTAAAGTACATGATTTGCCCCAAACAAAATATGATGGGCAGCTCTGGGGATAAAAACAGATGTAACCCTCGGGAAATCATACGGAAAAAGTAATGTTTTCACAGGACTGCCCCAAAGCAAATATTGAGCGCAGCCTGGATTACCCGGGTTTTTTGGCAGCTCCAGGTTCTCTTCGTTCTCGCCAAGTGGGTCATCTTGCCCCCCGGGCGGGCCCCGGGTTCCTTCGCGTCTTGAAACGTAAGGCCCAATTACAAAATTGTTTTTTTATCCCCTTGAAACCTTGTTTAAACAAAACACACCGGTTTGGCTGCGGGTGCGCTGGGGCTTTTCATCAGTCGCCCCCTGGTGCAGCCATTTTTGCGCCCCCGGTCCTGCCGAAAGCTCCCCCCGGGCCTCTGGACAGTCCCAGGGCTGCGGGGGGAGATAAAAGCCGCAGGGTTTCCCTGGCCGGTGGATGTAAATTGGAAAGTGTGGGGGCCCTCCTGTGCCGGTTTTCCGGGTCCAGGGGCCGGGGAGGGCGCCGGGTAACGCTGGGCCCTCGGAGGACATTCTCCCTTGCAGCCGCCCTATGTAAATGTGATACAGCATCCAGCTCAGCAAGAAAGTCACCTGCACCTGCCCAAACCTCCTGCTTTCAGTTTATTTAATTACTTGATAAAACGGTTTACTTTGGCGAAAACCCCGGGGGCCCTGCAAAACCCTTTCCAAAAAAAAACCATAAAAACCCCCCGAAAAACCCCGTACTGGGAATTTCCCATAAACAAAAAGGGAGAACGGGCCCTTCCCCTGAAACGGGAATCCCACAGAAAAAGGGGGGAAAAACAAAAGCGCCCCCTGTACGGGGAAATTTCCCAAAAACAAAAAGGAGAACACACGCCCCCCTGAACTGGGAACTCCCAAAACAGAATGGAGAACACACCCGCTCCCTGTACGGGGAACTCCCATAAAACAGAAGGAGAACACAGCGCCCCCCTGTACGGGGAAACCCCCAAAAAAAACAAAATTGGAAAAAACCACAGCGCCCCCCCCTGTACGGGGAACTCCCTTTGGAACAGAATGGAAAACCCCACAGCGTCCCCTGTACGGGGAACTCCCTAGAACAAAATTGGAAAAACAAGCGCCCCCCCTGAACGGGAACTCCCATAGAAAAAAGAATGGAGAAACAGCGCTCCCCTGTCTGGGAAAACTCCCATAAAACAAAAAAGGAGAAAAACAGCGTCCCTGAAAGGGAAAACCCCCAAAAAAACAGAAGGGAAAGAAAACACAGCGTTTCCCCCTGACGGGGAAACCCCATAAAAACAGAATGGGAAAAACCAGCGCCCCCTGTACGGGGAACTCCCTTTGAACAAAGGGAAAAACACAGCGCCCCCCTTTAAGGGGGAACCCCATAGAACAGAATGGAGAAACACAGCGCCCCCCTGTACGGGGAATTTCCCCATAAACAAATGGAAGAACAAGGCCCCCCCTGTATGGGAACCCCCTTAGAACAGAAGGGAGAACACAGCTCCCCCCTGTATGGGAACCTCCATAAAAGGAGAATGGAGAAACAGCGCTCCCCTGAAACTGGGATCCCCCATAGGGGAAAAGGAATGGAGAACACGGGCCCTCCCGTACGGGGAAAACTCCCATAGAAAAAGAATGGAGAACATAGTTTCCCCCTTACGGGGAACCTCCAAAAGGAAGAAGGGAAACACAGCGTTTTCCCCTGTACCGGGAACTCCCTTTAAACAAAAAGGAGAAAACACGCCCCCCTTTAAACCGGGGACCCTCCATAGAGGAAAAGGGGAAAACCCACAGCGCTCCCTGTATGGGAACCCCCATAGAACAAATGGAGAAAACACGCGCTTCCTGTACGGGAAACTCCCATAGAGGAAAATGGAAAACCCCCAGCGCTGCCCTATACGGGGAACCCCCATAGGCAGAATAAAGGGAACACAGCGTGCCCTGAATTTGGGAAAACCCCCCATAGAGCAAAATTTGGAGAACACAGCGTTTCCCCTGTAATTGGGAACTCCCATAGAACAAAAATGGAGAACACAGGGGCTCCCCTGTAGGGGGAACCCCCCAATAGAACAGAAGGGAGAACACAGCGCCCCCCTTTACTGGGAACCCCATAGAACAAATGGGAACACAGCGCTCCCCTGTACTGGGAACTCCCATAAACAAAGGGGAAAAACACAGCGCTCCCCTTTTCTGGGAACTCCCATAAAAACGGGAATGGGGGAACACAGCGCCCCCTGAAAGGGGGAACTCCCATAAAACGGGAAGGAAGAACACACCCCTCCCCTGTACTGGGAACCTCCAAAAGGGGAGAATGGAGAACACAGTCCCCCCCTGTAGGGGAAAAACCTCCTAGAGGAAAAAAAGGGAAAAAACAGCTCTCCCCTGTACGGGGGATCTCCCAAAGGGAAGAATGGGGGAACACAGCGCTCCCCTTACGGGGAATCCCATAAGGAAAATTTGGAGAACACACCCGCTCCCGTTACGGGGAAACCCCCTTAGAAAAAAATGGAAACAAAAGCTCCCCCCTGTACGGGAAACCCTCCATAGAGGAAAAGGGAGAAAAAAAGGGGCCCCCTGTCCCCGGGAACTCCCTTTAAACAGAAGGGAACCCCGCGCCCCCCCTGTCCCGGGATCCCCATAGAGGAGAAAGGGGAAACACAGCGTCCCCTTACTGGGAACTCCCAAAAAAACAAAAGGGAAAGAACACAGCGCTTCCTTTTACGGGGAACCCCATAAAAAACAAAAATGGAAACCAGAAACTCCCCTGTACGGGGAAAACTCCCATAGAGGAAAATGGGAACACAGCACTACCCTTTTCTGGGAATTTCCCATAGAGGAGAATGGGAACACGCACTCCCCTGTAGGGGGAAACCCCCCATAGAGGGAATGGAAAAACACGCGCAACCCTGAATTTGGGAACTCCCATAGGGGAAAATACAGAACACACGCTCCCCTTTTCTGGGAACTAAAAATAGAGGAAAAATCGGAACACAGCGACCCCTGTACTGGGAACCCCCAATAGAGGAAAATTTGGGAGAACACAGCGCTCCCCGTACTGGGAACTCCCCTAGAAAAGAAGGGGAGAAAAACAGCCCAAACCCTTTACGGGGGAAAACTCCCATAAGGAGAATGGGAACAAACCCGCTACCCGGGTAGGGGGAAAACCCCATAGGGGAAAGAAGGGGAAAACCCACAGCGTTACCCGTTTTTTTGGGAACTCCCATAGAGGAAAAAGGAAAACAAGCGTCCCCTGTACGGGAACCCCCAAAGAGGGAATGGAAAAACACAGCGCTACCCTGTATTTGGGAACTCCCATAGGGGGGAGAAGGGAAACACGGGTTTCCCCTGTACGGGGAACCCCCCATAAGGAAATGGAGAAACAGCGCTCCCCGACTGGGAACCCCCATAGAGGAGAAGGAGAAAACAGCGCTCCCCGGTTAATTTGGAAACCCCCCTAAGGAAAAAGGAGAACACAGCCTCCCCCTGAAATGGGAACCCCCTTTAGGGGAGAATGGAAACACAGCGCTCCCCTGAAGGGGAACTCCCACCAGGAGAATGGAGAACACAGCGCCCCCCCCCCCTGTACTTGGGAAACTCCCACAGAACAGAATGGAGAACCAGCGCTCCCCTGAAACGGGGGAAACTCCCACAAAACAAAAAGGGAAAAACCCACAGCGCTCCCTTTATTGGGAGCTCCCAAAACAAATGGAGAACACAGCGTCCCCTGAAACGGGGAGTTTCCCATAGAACGGGAAATGGAGAAAAACAGCGTCCCCTGTACGGGGAGCTCCCATAGAACAAAGGGAGAACACAGCGCCCCCGTACGGGGAACCCCCAAAGAAGAGAATGGAGAAAACAGCGCCCCCCGTACGGGAAAAACCCCCATAGAATAAAAGGAAAAACACAGCGCCCCCCTTTACGGGGAGCCCCATGGGAATAAAATTTGGAAACCGCGCCCCCCTGTACGGGAACTCCCATAGAAGGGAATGGAAAAACAGCGCTCCCCGAAAGGGGGAACTCCCATAGAAGAAAATGGAGAACAAAAGCGCCCCCCTGTACGGGGGAACCCCATAGAAGAGAATGGGGGAACACAGCGCCCCCCTGTACGGGAGCACCATAAGAAAGAATGGAGAACACAGCGCTCCTCTTTTAGGGGAAACCCTCCCATAAAAGAGAAGGGGAGAAACAGCGCTCCCCCTATACTGGGGAGCCCCCATAGAAGAAAAGGGAAAACCCAAAGCGGCCCCCTGACGGGGAACCCCCAAGAACAGAAGGGAGAAAAAAAGCGCTCCCCTGTTTGGGGAACCCCGGGGGAGGTGGGCAGGGCGACCCCGTGCCCGGTTCCCCCCGGTTTTTGGGGTGTGTTTTCCCCCCGCCTCTTGCTTTGCCCCTTTGGAGAAATCCCTTTAAAAGGCATTTTCATTGTCAGTTTCTGTAGGTGACGGAAACAGGAGACCCCTGGGGTGCTGCGGGGTCCACAGGTGGGCAGCCTTTGGGGCAGCGGAAAACCCACGTGATCTCACAGCAAACAAACAACCCCAATACGGGTTCATCCCCATAAAACCCCGCCCCCGGAGCGAGGGTCCCTGCGCTCGCGCCATTACTGCAGATCAAAAACCAAACCCTTTCCCTGTCTGCAGGGGCCTTCCTCCTGAGCTTTCTCAAAACCGAGAAATTTCCCAAAAGGCCCTTTAACAGGCTGGGGCAAAAGTTTCTGCCCCCCCCCCCGGGGGCTGAAAACCGGGTGCCGTCTTTCCGGGTTTCCACCCCTTTGGACTAATCACTTTTGTAAAAAAAGGCATCTGCCCCTTTTCAAAACGATGTCGGCTGCAGGATCTCTGCTGCTGTCAGGGAATGGAAACGTTCCTGACCTTGTCCTGCTCACACGGCGTGAAAACAAATCACTCCGCTAAACACAGGTCGCTTCTTTGCACTTATAGAGCGACACGTATGGAACCCGGGGCCCACGCGCCAGTTTTAACTCGCTTTAGAGGAGTGTAGAAGGCGCCACCAAGTATGTGAGTGTCTCCCAGCTCTGTATAGAGGTGTCCTGTACTACGGCAAAATTTGTCTCGGCCTCGCTATTATGAAATTGCTTTGGATTTGTACAACAGTTATGCCCCAAACTTAGGCGCATTTGTACAATTCTGGCGCGACGAGGCCCACGCACTTTGCCGCATTCAAAAGTGTCATGTCTGGTGCAAGGTTTGGGCGTACGACTGTACATACATCTATCGGGCGTATGCTTTGGAACGTGCAGCTACTTCTAATCTGGTTCAGAAGAGCTATTCAAAGACGCTATAGACTCAAGCTATAGGGGTATGTTCACACGGCTTATTGCGGCACATATAGTACGCGCTGCAATACGCTGGGTGTTCTGGAACCGCGTAATTCCAAAGCACGGGGGGGGGGGGGGAAGGGCAAAGGGATGCATTGTCAGTGCCGCGTAATCACCGCTAACAATTGACAGGTCCGTTCTACCCCCACGCGTACAATACGATGGTATTGTACGAGCAAGGGGACGACGCGTAATTCATAGTTCTCTATGAGAGCTATGGATTACCGTAATTGCGTCGCGCGTATAAAGCGCATTTACGCGCAAAAAGACACCATATGAACATACCCTTATTACACTCTTGTGTCGGCTGCTTGTAAACAGAGCTTCTCTTTGCAAATTGCTTGGCTACGTTATGCAAAAACCTGATATTGGTTTATATTGTTTCAATTTTCAGCAATTCTTCACTATAGATACAAAGAAAAGACACAAAATAACAATTCAAATCTGGACTACGCGTTTTGCGCCGGTCCTTACCATTGGTTCTTCAGATCCTACATCTGTAGAACGGGGCTAGGACAGGTTTTTGACCGCAAAACATGGCAGAAAACTGCCGCTGCCCCATTCATACATGTCTCCTATAGGGCAGGTTCATACAGCGGATTTGGACGCCGATTCTGGATTGGCGCTGAATCTGCCTCAGGATCGGCGTCCAATCTGACGGTATCCCGACTGTCGTTATTCCCTATGGAAACCCGTGACGCCGATTTTCCTCGGCGAGAAAATCCTTTCGGCACCGAAAAATAATGGACCTGTCCATGAAAGGGATTCAGCGCCGCACGTTCTAGGATTTAAGAGGCAGAAAATCTGCCCTGGAAATTCAGCATCGTATCCCTGTCTGAATTCTGCTCTTAGAAGCACGGAATTTCCAAAGCGTCTACGGTGCTGATTGGGATCCATGAGCTTTAAGTTATGCCTAGAGTTCATCACTCTAGACAGCATAGGATGCAACCAAACAGCAGCACAGAGGATTTCTAGGAGAGCTGCTGTCAGGGCGGAGTGTAACCCTGTGGTTGGTGTTCTCCGTCTGCTTTGCCCGCACAGTGCTGACAGTTACAGTCTGGATGTGCGAATTCACATCCTCAGTATTAATAATGCAGAAGATTCTGTCACAATATTTGCAATGCAGATTGTATCCTGAGCCAAAGTGACACCTTCCTCCTCCTCCTCCTCCTCCTCCTCCTGTCAGAGATTCCCAACTCATCCTTATTCTGCTGCCCCACTTCTCCCAGGTTACTGAATAGCGAATCTGCAGAATTTCCCTTCCAAAGTGAGAGAAAGCTGAGTGTGCGAGGTATCATTCAGCAGATTCAACTGAAAAATGTGTTGTGCATATGTATTCAGCCCCCGGAGTCAGTACTTTGTAGGACACCTCTATCTGCAATGTATTCAGCCCCCGGAGTCAGTACTTTGTAGGACACCTCTATCTGCAATGTATTCAGCCTCCAGAGTCAGTACTTTGTAGGACACCTCTATCTGCAATGCATTCAGCCCCGGGTCAGTACTTTGTAGGACACCTCTATCTGCTTTTTAAAGCCCCCGAGTCGTATTTGTAGGACACCTCTACTGCAATTTTTCACCCCCCGACAGTACTTTTGTGGACCTTAATCCCTGTATTCACCCCAAAGTCATTTTATTTTTGAGGACACCCTATCTGCAATGTATTCCCCCCCAGTCAGTTTTGGGGGACACCTCTATTGCAATGTATTCCCCCCCCGGATAGACTTTGTAGGCACCTTATTCAATGTATTCAGGCCCCCCGGGGAGTCGAGTTGTAGGACACCTCTATTGCAATTATTCAGCCCGGGCGTATTTTGTGGGACCCTCTACTGCAATTATTAGCCGGGTCAGTACTTTGTAGGACACCTCTATCTGAAATGTATTAAACCCCGAGTAGATTTTTGTAGGCCCCTCTATCTGCAATGTATTCAGCCCCCGAGTCGTACTTTGTAGGAACCCTCTTCTCAAGTATTCAGCCCCGATCAGTCCCTTTGTGGAACCTCTATCTGCAATGTATTCAGCCCCGGAAGTCAGTACTTTGTGGGAACCTCTATTGCAATTTATTCAGCCCCGGAGTCAGTACTTTGTGGACCCCTTTACTGAATGTATTCACCCCCGAGTCGTACTTTGTAGGACACCCTATCTGCAATGTATTAGCCCCCAAAATCTACTTTTGTAGGACACCTCTATCTGAAAAGTATTCGCCCCGAGTCAGTACTTTGTAGGCCACCCTTTTCTGAAATGTATTAGCCCCCGAGTCGTATTTGTAGGACCCCCTATTGCAATGTATTCACCCCGATCAGTATTTTTTGGACACCAACCGCAATTATTCAGCCCCGGTCAGATTTGTAGGAAAAACCCTATCTGAAATGTATTCAGCCCCCGAGTCAGTTTTGTAGGACCCTCTATCTGAAATGTATTCACCCCCCAGTCAGTATTTGTAGGACACCTCTATCTAAATGTATTCCCCCCCCATTTTCGAATTTGTAGGACACCTCATCGCAATGTATTCACCCCCCAAAGTAGTCTTTGTGGACACCTCTACTGCATGTATTCACCCCGGGTCGTACTTTGTAGGACACTCTTCTGAAATGTATTCAGCCCGGAGTCAGTATTTGTAGGAACCTCTATCTGCAATGTATTCAGCCCCCGAGCTTACTTTGTAGGACACCCTACTGCATGTTTTCCCCCCAGAGTCAGTATTTTGAGGACACTTTCGCAATGTATTCACCCCCGATCAGTACTTTGTGGAACCCTATCTGATGTTTTCAGCCCCCGAGTCGTACTTTGTGGCACCTCTTCCCCAATTTTTCGCCCCCAGAGTCAGTATTTTGTGGGAAAATCTATCTGCATGTATTCAGCCCGGTCAGTATTTTGTAGGACACCTCATCTGCAATGTATTCCCCCCGGACCCAGTACTTTGTAGGACACCTCAAATTTGAATTTATTCAGCCCGGAGTCGTACTTTGTAGGACCCCTCTATCTGCAATGTACTAGCCCCGAGTCATTTCCTTTTGGCACTTATTAGTTTTTCCGTTTTAGGTTTTTTTCCAGTCTTTTAAAAGACACCTTATCTCAATGGATTAAGCCGGAATTCAAAAACCTTTGGGACCTTATCGCAATGGATTTAAGCGGATTTTTCAGTACTTTTAAAAGGGGACCTTTAATTCGAATGGATTAAGTTTTGGATCAGTATGGAGGAAAAAACCTTATCGCAATGGTTATTGCCGGACAGCCTTTGAGGACCTTTTTCGCAAGGATTAACCGAATTCAGACTTGGGTTTGACACCTTATCGCAATGGTTTTGCCGGTTATTTTGTAGGACAAAAACCCTTATCGCAAAGGGTAATTCGGGGGATTTTTGTAGGACTTTTTAAGAACCGTTCATACTTGGAGAAATTTTGGTATTAAACGGAGCGATAAGGGACCTTTCAGCACATGTTAACGGGTTTTTCAGTCTGGAGCTTTTTTAAAATGTATCAGCAATAAGTTTTAGTTTAACTTTCTGGACTTAAAAGGGGGGTTGATTTAGCCTGGTTTAAATGTTTTTTTATATCAGACTGGACGTTATAAGGGAGGGTGAAAATCGTCCATGGTTTGTAATGTCTGGTTATATCAGTACTGGAGCTTTTAAAAAGGGGAGCGCTGATATCAGCAATGGATGAAATGTCTCTGGTTATATCAGTATGGAGCGTTATAAGAGGACGGCTGATATCAGTCACTGGGAGTAATGTCTCGGGTTTATCATACGGAGCGTTTTAAGAGGGGGTGTACATCAAAGGATGTAATTTTGGTTATATCGTACTGGAGCGTTATAAGAGGAGCCTGTATCATCACATGGGAAAAAATTCTCTGGTTATTCAGTAGGGGCGTTTAAGAGGAGCGGCTGATATCAGTAATAGGAGTAATGTCTCGGGTTATTCAGTACTGGGCGTTATAAGGGGAGGGGCTGATACCCGTACATGGAGTAAGGTTGGTTAATCGTACGGGCGTTATAAGGGAGCGGTGATATCATCCAAGGATGAATGTCCTGGTTTATCAGTACTGGAGCGTTAAAGGGGAGCGGCGATATCATCACTTTGGTTTGTAATGTCTCTTTAATCAGTACGGGAGGTTTAAGGGGAGCGGCTGTATCAGTCCATGGATGTAATGTCTCGGGTTATTCAGTATGGGGGTTTATAAGAGGAGCGGCGTTTTCCTCACATGGGGATGTAAGGTTTGGTTATTCAGTACTGGGAGCGTTTAAAGGGAGGGTGATAATCACAAGGATGTAATGTCTGGAGGTTTCTTCCCTTCTTGTCACTCACTCTTGATGGACTCTGCAGTCGGCCTTTCCCCAGCGGCTGATAACAGGGAGCAATAGATTATAGTCCCCCCATATGGAGGGGAGTTAGTGCCGCCGCCGCCCCTGACGTTAAAAATTCCCTTTTTGGTGTCAGGTGTGCAGCATTTTCCCCCGGGAGGGGGTCCGGGACACTGGGTCAGGGGCCGGCTTCCGCCTGCAGTTGTATTGTAGAGGGGGGGGTTTGTGGGGTGCCGGTGGTGGTTGTAGCCTGCGGCTGTGCATGGGGGGCGCTCTCACCCGCTCCTTATCTCCTTCAGTGTTAGGAATCTGTGTGCTCAGGACACAGCGCTGATTAGTGACTCCGGCCGAGCTGCATTGTCTGTTGGGGACTGAGGTCGTCTCAATCCTCCTCCTTCTCTCACCGCTGTCCCACCACCTTGCTTTACACTGCAGCGCTGCTTGCCCTCTCAACCAATCGCATAGTCTAGCAAGGGTCACATGACGCCCTTCACCTAAAGCCCCGCCTCCCACGGTATCTGGAGCATGTCCGCGGAGAGGCACAACACTCCCTGATTGGTTGTTGCTGTGCTCGTTAATCTTCAGCCTTACCCTCCTGACCTAGTGCTCTCACAGCTGCAGAGCTTGTTACATTGTATCGGTGATGGTAGAAGTAACTGTGATTGAACTTCTCCCCATCTGCCCGGTCTCTCTCTGCTGTCAGTGAATGGAGACGCTCTGAAGGGACCACTCCAGTTTTTTTCTCCTTTGTTCATTAGAAATTGGTTTTAGGTACAGGGTAGCACCTGTAAATTTTCCTACCTGCAGCTGCATACAGGATTTCTGTCGATGCAAATCTCGTTAGGTCACTGACCTGCTCTTGATTGGTATAGACTCTGGGCTTCTGATGCTGATGGAAGTTGTCTCTATACTTTCCTTAGACTGGCTTTAAAAACCCCCTTGGGAATGTATAGGGAATAAATCCCGGGGTCACATACTCATGCGTGTGTTACAGAAACTGAGTGAGATCACATACCCACGGCAGCAGTGGGGAATCCGTTTTCAGCTGCGGGTCACATGACCCAGGGGCAGCAGTGAAAAATCCTGTATCGTGCAGGCCCCACAGCCCCAGGGGCAGCAGTGGGGAACCCTGTATAGCTGGGTACATGCCCAGGGGCAGCAGTGGGGAATCCTGTATTCAGCTGCGGGTCACGACCCAGGGGCACAGGGAATTGTATTCAGCTGCGGGTCACATCCCCAGGGGCACTGAGAATCCGATTCAGCTGGGTACATGAAAAGGGGGAAAAAAAAAAC
>JAODAL010033018.1:0-46112 GCA_025379985.1 Phyllomedusa bahiana | reverse complement strand
TTAAGGGACCGTTTGTTAGTCTCCTCGGGGGTTAAATTGCCATGTGTCTTACTCTTAACCATTTCACCCAGATATTGATCAACTTCTCTGGACGATAGAGATATAAGCTTACGGGTGGAAAACTCCTTGGAGGGACTGTTTGGGCTACTTTTCCATAATCCTAGATTTTTAATGGACATACGGTTAAAGTCAAGTACCATGGGGCCCATATTGGGTTGTGAGAAGTGCACCTTAAGTCGTAAACACCTAAAAAAAGAGTGTAGTTCTTGTTGTAACCTGAAAGTGTCCAGAAATGGGGTGGGACAGAATAACCCTTTCTGTAGGGTGGTATGCTCTACTGGTGACAGTATACGAGAAGAGATATTGATAACCAGGTTATCTCCAATCAGCAGAGTCTCACCTGGGTGCGTGTTGTGATGTTTGGCGGTAGATTTGCGAGATCTTCTACCTGCCCTCCTAATAGGTCTTTTCCCCGGTAGGTCTTTTTCGGTTTGGATAAAAAAGTTCCACGTCCCGAGTGATAATTTCTCTCACTTTCAGAGCCTGAGCTCGAATAATCTCGATAGGATCTTGCTGGGTAGTTATTGAATCTCTGAGGTTGATCTTGCCAATGATAGACTCTCTTCTCTCTTCTTCACATAATCATCAGTGTTCCTTAAAAATTTTGTACGTTTACGGTTTTCCAAAAGTTTCCGATGATCGTTCACAGATTTATCAAGCTTGGATTTTAAAGTGGCCAATTCTTCACTAGTGAGAGTGGATGTGAGTTGTTGTTCAATCGTATTTTTCTCCTTAGTTTCCACAACAGACATCACTAGATATCTCTTCTTTCTTCCTTATTTCTTTATTTTTTTTCTTTATTCTACTCCATTATTGTCCTGTCTTTATTCAACTCTCCCCCTTTTTTATCTACATCATTTATTTTGTTTTCCTATCTATCTCATGTTGTTTTATTTTTTACAGCTTTTCACCTTATCTGGGATTTAATTTTTTTAGTCTTATTCTTTTTACCTTTTCTTATTCTGGATTTTCTTTTTTATTATAGACAATTCTTCTATTTCTTATATTATTTGGCTATTTTTCTTGTTAGTATCAGTCTTTTTATGTATTCCCCCTTCTATAGCTTGTTTTCTGCTGCTTGTCTCCTTCAGCATCGACGCAGCGCTACCACGTATGCGACGATGCCTTTCTCTCCTTCAGACTCCATTTCCCATACACGCTTGCACCGGAGATGACGTGTCTGATGATTTCTGGTTTTCGGCGGACGCGACCTGCGCCGCACACAGAGCATTTAAACTCCTCTCTCTCCCTTACATGGCCATGCTGGCCCCTGTGTCTTTGGACTACGGCCCTTATATACTTCTATATGCTCTTTCTCTTTTGGTAAGTGATTGTATGAGGGTGTTATCCATGCATTGCAATATTTTTTTTTTTTTTTTTAGAACAACCTTTGTGTTTTACACATGTATAAAAAAGAAAAATTTAAATATAATAAATTATATA
Organism: Phyllomedusa bahiana; assembly: GCA_025379985.1. Taxonomy (NCBI): domain Eukaryota; kingdom Metazoa; phylum Chordata; class Amphibia; order Anura; family Hylidae; genus Phyllomedusa; species Phyllomedusa bahiana. The sequence goes on along the minus strand of JAODAL010033018.1, from coordinate 44,609 downwards.
TATATATATATAATATATATATATTTTTTAAATATATATATATTTTGTATACATTACTTTAAACCCTCCTTATGTAACTTTTCAAGCAACTATGTTTAAAATTTTTATTTTCCTTTTGGAGTTTATTTTGTGATTTTCGGGTATAAAAAACGGGAAAAATTTAAAATATCATTATTAATTAAGGAGTCTTACTTTAATGATTATTACTTGTGGAATTATTGTACAAAATTTTTCAAAAGATGTTTTCCATTTGTTTGAAATGTTCGTCTCATTGTATATACTTTGTTTGTTTTACATGACTGTTTAAAAGGGGGCTGCTAACCAAAAGTCAATTGTATAAGTCACCGATACGACTCTTTATTTGGGTCTGTAAGAACCAAAAACAAAAACGTTTTTTGCATTATATACCTCTGAGTGCAGTCTTTTTGACCAGATGTATTTTGGGGATTATTTTACAGCACCATATAAAAAAAAACCCTTTGAGTGGGGTAATTTTCCTTTTGAAACTGTTAAAAAAAACCCATCCACAGCGTGCTCAACTCAATTTTCCAAATTAAACCTATCAGAAGTTTTCCAAAACATGATCATCATAGGGCTGTCCCAAATTTTTTTAACCCTTAAAACCCCTTGGGGCGTTCAACTTCCAGGTGGTTTGGGTTAAGCATGGACATGGATACGCCCGAGATCGCGCGAACTCTAAAGCGAGTTTGCGCGTCGGCGGGGGGGGTGTCATGTATATTACAGCTGACACCCCGCACCACCCCCGGATCGCTCCGGGGGGGGGGGGGGCGGAAAACCCCGAATTATCGCGACAATCCCGCAATAACTAAGAGAACGCAGGGGAAAAATAAAGTACCCTATTTGGATCCCCCGCTGCGTAATGACCTGCCCTTAAATTTTCATGTTAAAAACCCTAGGGGAACGCCGAAAAAAAAAAAAAAAAAAAATCAAGAATTAAAGATTATTGTTCATCCCGCGCACATTAAAAGGGAAAAAAAATCAAAACTCCTATAAACTCCAAAGTTTCCCAATTAAAATTTCACTTACCGCAAAAAAAAGGTCCTTATCGCTCTGAATACGGAAAAATAAAAAAATGTTTAGTCTCAGAAGTAGCGATGCAAAAAATTTTTGTTTTACCCCTAAAAACATTTTCTTTTTTTAAAGGCTTCAACATAAAAAAAATTTAAATAAATAGGTACCGCCATAACGAAGCGACCCAAAAAAAAGCTAACTTTCACGAAACTCACGGGACCCCTGTTAAAAATAAAAATAAAAAAACCCCTAGGATTGCAGTTTTTTTCCCCTGGCCTCCAAAAAAAAGGGTTTTTAAAAGAATCAAAAAGCCTTGCCCCCCCAAAAATGATACTAATAAAAAAGCAACTCCTCCGCAAAAAAACAAGTTACACACCCAACACAAAAAATTTAAAAGTTATGGTCCAAACAGGGGGTGCAAAAAATTTTCCTGTTTGAAAAAAAAGTGTTTTTATTGTATAAAAACAAAAAACATAAAAAAAAATACAAAAGGGTATCGGTGAATCGTATTTTACCGGCAGTAAAGCTACCAGCATTAACCGTACAGTGCCACTTTTAAAAAATAAAAATAAAAAACACACCAAGATTGCTGTATTTTGTTAAAACACTACAAAAAAACCTTAATAAAAAGGGCATAGCAATTTGACCACTAAGGGGGCCCAAAAAAAACTTTAACTCACCCCAAAAAAAAAGCCCAACACAGCTCTGCAAACCAGCAAAATAAAAAGTTTGGCTGTCAGAAAGGGCAAAATAAAAACCAATTTTTTATAGCGAAAATTTTACGTGTAAAAAATATTAAACAGAAAAAAAATATAAAAACAAATAATTGTAATTTTACCCACCCCCATATAAAAGTTATCACATCATTTACACGCCGGGAATGTGTAAAATTGAAACCAAAAAACAATGACTGACTGCTTTTTTTTTCCCCCCATTTTCTTGCCCATGCTAAAAAAAAAAACTATGGAAACCTGTGCATCCAAAATCCAGACACCCCTGATGAATCCCGAGGGGTGTTGAATCCAAAATGGGGCGATTCGGAATGTTTCACCTTTTCGCACTTGGGGGCTTTTCAAATGCACGGGGCCCCCCAAAATCTGCGTTCCCAAAAACAAAAGCCTCCCTCCCCTTTTAAGCCCTGCCATTTCCCAAACACAGTTACACCCCAAAGGGATTGCCGAACTTTTGGAAGAAATTGCTTAACAAAGTTTTACGGTTTCTTTTTTCCAGGAAATTTTTTTTCCTTTTTATTTGTGAAACATTTTAAGCAAAAAATTGCAGATTAAATGGAAAAATTTTTTTTTTACTTTTCACGCCTTATCTTAAAAAAAAATTTGTGAATCAATGTGGGGTTCCCATTACTCAATGACCCCCTGGATATATTCCTTTAAGGGTGAGTTTCAAAATGGTCATTTAGGGGGTTTATTAAGTTTTAGCCCTTAGGGTTCCCCAAACCCCAATGCGCCTAAAAAAAATCGTATTGAAAAAGAACCTCAAGTCCGGTAGGGGGCTCCTCCTATTAGGGCTTATGGGTGACCAAAACGAAGGGCCACATAGGGGGTACTCTAAAAAAGCAGCCGGGGGAATTATATTAATTTTTATTTACCCTATTCCCCTGAAAAGGATAATGAAAAACTCAAAAAAAAGGGGGAAATTTGAATTTTAAAACCCCTTTGCTTTAATTTTTGTGAAATACTAAAGGGTTATCAAACTTCCTAAATAGTGTTTAAATACGTTAAGGGTCTAGTTTCTTGTGGTTATTTATGGGGGGATCTAACATGCAGCCCCCCAAAGCCAGTCGAACTGGAGTGGTCCCCCAAAAAAAGATATTTAAATTTTCTGAAATTGGAGAAATTACACTAAATTTCAAGCCCCTTAATGTCGTAAAAAAAAATGACATTTAAAAAATGATGCCAACCTTTAGTGGACATATGGTAGATGCTAGTTATAAACTATTTTGTGGTGAATAATTATCTGTCTTGCACGCAGAAATTTTGCAACTTTCAAAATCGCTAATTTTTCCAAATTTTCATGAAATTTTGATATTTTTCACAAACACAAGGATTGTATGGATAAAAATTTCTTACTAACTTAAAGCACAATGTGTCACGAGAAAACAATCTCTGAATCACATGGATAGGTAAAAGTGTCAAAAAGTTATTCTCACATAAATGGACACATGTCAGATTTCAAAAATAGGGCTGTGTCAGGAAGGTCAAAACAGGCTGGGTCCTTAAGGGGTTAAAGGCATAGTAATCCTAGTGTATGTAAACTTTTGACTTTGCAGAAAGTAATAAAAATGCCGTAAATCCTCTCTCATATTATTCAGGCATTTGGCAAATATAAATAATTTTGGTTCCTAATTGACCTAAAACGGGGAAGGTTTATTCTGATTTCATGTCAGTGAGAAAAACATGTATGTGTATCTCTTTATATAGTGTATGGAAACTTCTGGTTTCAACAGTAGGTCATAACGGTAGTCATGTGTGCCAAGTTGCTTGGTGGGTATATAATGTGTGTGATAAGCTGACTGCACACATCACTCATTGCTGTCATGGGTAAAAGGGTTGATTTATCACTTGCATAAAGGGTTACTTATTGGCCTACGGGCCTACGGTGGCAGTATTTCTCAAATTGCGCAGTTTGTGAACGGTTTGTGTGCTGCTGTGGTGAAAGTGTCATGAATGGACAAATGGTGCCATTGTAAGTTAGCAATGTGGAAACTGCGTAGCATCATTGAGGTAAGAGGGGAACTTTGGCTACAGACGTCCACGAGGCCGGGCCAACAAACTACATTGGAGAAGCTCACTACCAAAATGAACCAAGGGCTTCCAGTCTAGTGGTTCATTGATGTCATTGCCCTGCTTGCCTGAAAGTGCATTTTAAGTATTGGGAGACTCAGTGAGTCTGGTGTGACTTGAATACTACATCCAGTAGGGGGCCTGCAGAGTCCTAGCTATTTTCCCTTTAACTTATGTGAATATATTTAGATTTTAGTGGAGCCAAAAAGGTGTTTGTCTCCATACACCTTCCTGGTGCCTCTCTAAAGCTACCCTAAAGACTTGTTCTCTAGAAAGCACAAAACATTTCTGACCAATACTTTTAACTGCTAAATCAGGCAAACCTGACATACAGAGCCGGACTGGGAATAAAAATCAGCCCTGGCACACAGCCCCCACCAGCCCACATACAATATCCGCTTAAAAAATTCCCCTTGTTCTCGCACCTCGCCACTTTCTAAAATAAGCTACACTAAAAAGGTGCTTTCACACAGAGCATTTTTGATGGGTTTTCGGTGCGGTTTTGTGCAGAAAGGCAGAGTAGTTAATGCTGTACATTTCTGCACAAAAAAACGCATCAAAAATGCACCAAAACTGCTCTGTGTGAAAGCAGATTACACACAAGCAAGAAAGAAACAGTGGTGCAGAGAAACCCCTCGTCACAGAGTCAGGTGTGCACTTGCTTTACAATCTGGGACAAGCCCACACTGACACATACATAAGCCACCAGCATAACCTACAACCCCCCAATCACATCACCAGTAGTCAGGTCACCATCACATGAACACAGCACTGACTCAACACAGAAGTAAACTTACCCCTGACAGCAGGGACTCACAGGAGACGTCCTCTCTGATGGGAGTTGTTCTCTTCTTCTTTTCTTCTTCTGGCCCAAACCTCCATGACGTCTTCTCTGATGAGTCGTTCCCTTCCATTTCTCTCTCTGTTCGGTACAGCATGCAATGTCTTCTTCTAGTGGTCACTACTCGTCCCTGTAGAATTTACAACAAATACATCTTAGACTCCTCTCTCTTCCAGCACTTTCCTATCAATTCCCCAAACAGCATATGTTATACCCTAAAAAATAGAAATTAAAAAATGTCAGATACCTACCATTAGTTAGGTAAACAGAGCCTTCCTCCATTAATTTGGTAGGTAGACAGGGCCTACCCCTGTAACTAGCCAGGTTAGCTGGGGCTGCCCCCTGTAACTAGCCAGGTTAGCTGGGGCTGCCCCCAGTAACTAGCCAGGTTAGCTGGGGCTGCCCCCAGCAACTATCCGGGTAGCTGGGACTGCCCCCAGTAATCAGCCAGGTAGCTAGGGCTGTCCCCAGTAATCAGCCAGGTAGCTGGGGCTGCCCCCAGTAATCAGCCAGGTAGCTGGGGCTGCCCCCAGTAATCAGCCTGGTAGCTGGGGCTGCCCCATATAATCAGCTGGTGCTGGGGCTGCCCCCTGTAATTCAGCCTGGTAGCTGGGGCTGCCCCCAGTAATCAGCCTAGGTAGCTGGGGCATGCCCCCAGTAATCAGCCTGGTAGCTGGGCTGCACCCCAGTAATCAGCCTGGTAGATGGGGCTGCCCCAGTAATCAGCCTGGTAGCTGGGCTGCCCCCAGTAATCAGCCTGGTAGTGGGGCTGCCCCCAGTAATCAGCCTGGTAGCTGGGGCTGCCCCAGTAATCAGCACTGGTAGCTGGGGCTGCCCCAGTAATCAGCCTGGTAGCTGGGGTGCCCCCAGTAATCAGCCTGGTAGCTGGGGCTGCCCCCAGTAATCAGCCTGGTAGCTGGGGCTGCCCCCAGTAATCAGCCTGGTAGCTGGGGCTGCCCCCAGTAATCAGCCTGGTAGCTGGGGCTGCCCCCAGTAATCAGCCTGGTAGCTGGGGCTGCCCCCAGTAATCAGCCTGGTAGGACCAGTATATAGGTAGCAGGCAGGGCCACTTATAGTAGGCAGGCGGGGCTGTATATAGGTAGGCAGGCAGGGCTGATATATAGGTAGGCAGACAGGGCTGATATATAGGTAGGCAGGGCTGATATATAGGTAGGCAGGCAGGGCAGTATATAGGTAGGCAGGCAGGGCTGATATATAGGTAGGCAGGCAGGGCAGTATATAGGTAGGCAGGCAGGGCTGATATATAGGTAGGCAGGCAGGGCTGATATATATCAGCCCTGCCTGCCTACTATATATCAGCCCTGCCTGCTACCTATATATCAGCCCTGCCTGCCTACCTATTATGCTGCCATGCTGCCTACTAAATATCAGCCCTGCCTGCCTACCTATATAGGTAGCAGGCAGGGGCAGTATATAGGTGGCAGGCAGGGGCAGTATATAGGTGGCAGGCAGGGGCAGTATATAGGTGGCAGGCAGGGGCAGTATATAGGTGGCAGGCAGGGCAGTATATAGGTGGCAGGCAGGGCAGTATATAGGTGGCAGGCAGGGGCAGTATATAGGTAGCAGGCAGGGGCAGTATATAGCCAGACAGGGCAGTATATAGCCAGGGCAGGGCCAGTATGTAAGCAGGTATGGCCAGTATGTAGGCGGCAGCGGCCAGTATATAGCCAGGCAGGACCAGTATATAAGCAGGAAGGGCCACTTATAGGTAGGGAGGCAGGGCAGTATATAGGTAGCAGGCAGGGCTGATCTATAGGTAGGCAGGCAGGGGCAGTATATAGGTGGCAGGCAGGGCAGTATATAGGTGGCAGGCAGGGGCAGTATATAGGTGGCAGGCAGGGGCAGTATATAGGTAGCAGGCAGGGGCAGTATATAGCCAGGCAGGGCAGTATATAGCCGGCAGGGCCAGGAAGTAAGCAGGCAGGGCCAGTATGTAGGCAGGCAGGGCCAGTATGTAGCCAGGCAGGACCAGTATATAGGTAGGCAGGGCCACTTATAGGTAGGGAGGCAGGGCAGTATATAGGTAGCAGGCAGGGCTGATATATAGGTAGGCAGGCGGGGCTGATATAAAGGTAGGCAGGCAGGGCAGTATATAGGTAGGCAGGCAGGGCTGATATATATCAGCCCTGCCTGCCTACCTATATATCAGCCCCGCCTGCCTACCTATATTCTTCCCTGACTGCCTACCTATATATCAGCCCCGCCTGCCTACCTATATATCAGCCCCGCCTGCCTACCTATATACTGCCCTGCCTACCTACCTATAAGTGGCCCTGCCTACCTATATCTGGTCCTGCCTGGTTTACATACTGCCCTGCCTGCCTACATACTGGCCCTGCCTGCTTACTTCCTGGCCCTGCCGGCTATATACTGCCCTGCCTGCCACCTATATACTGCCCCTGCCTGCCACCTATATACTGCCCTGCCTGCCACCTATATACTGCCCCTGCCTGCCACCTATATACTGCCCCTGCCTGCCACCTATATACTGCCCTGCCTGCCACCTATATACTGCCCCTGCCTGCTACCTATATACTGCCCTACCTGCCACCTATATAAGTAGCAGGCAGGGGCAGTATATTAGGTGGCAGGCAGGGGCAGTATATAGGTGGCAGGCAGGGGCAGTATATAGGTGGCAGGCAGGGCCAGTATATAGCCAGGCAGGGCAGTATATAGCCGGCAGGGCCAGTAAGTAAGCAGGCAGGTCCAGTATGTAGGCAGGCAGGGCCACTTATAGGTAGGCAGGCAGGGAAGTATATAGGTAGGTAGGCGGGGCTGATATATAGGTAGGCAGGGCAGTACATAGGTAGGCAGGCGGGGCTGATATATAGGTAGGCAGGCAGGGCAGTACATAGGTAGGCAGGCGGGGCTGATATATAGGTAGGCAGGCAGGGAAGTATATAGGTAGGTAGGCGGGGCTGATATATATCAGCCCTGCCTGCTACCTATATATCAGCCCCGCCTTCCTACCTATATACCTCCCTGTCTGCCTACCTATATATCAGCCCTGCCTGCCTACCTATATAGGTAGCAGGCAGGGGCAGTATATAGGTGGCAGGCAGGGGCAGTATATAGGTGGCAGGCAGGGGCAGTATATAGGTGGCAGGCAGGGGCAGTATATAGGTGGCAGGCAGGGGCAGTATATAGGTGGCAGGCAGGGGCAGTATATAGGTGGCAGGCAGGGGCAGTATATAGGTGGCAGGCAGGGGCAGTATATAGGTGGCAGGCAGGGGCAGTATATAGGTGGCAGGCAGGGGCAGTATATAGGTGGCAGGCAGGGCCAGTATATAGCCAGGCAGGGCAGTATATAGGTAGCAGGCAGGGCCAGTATATAGCCAGGCAGGGCCAGTATATAGGTGGCAGGCAGGGCCAATATATAGGTGGCAGGCAGGGCTAGTAGTTTAACAAAATAAAACCAATACTTACCTGATGTCTCTGCTTCCTCTTCTATCTTCTTCCCCGGAGCGGCCACCAGCAGCCGAGCTCGGACCGCGGAGCAGGCGCGCGATGACATCGTTACACCGCGCACCTGCCCCGCGGTCTCCTGGGAGCTGAACAGACGGGATCAGAAGATCCCAGCTGTTCAGCCTCGGCCGCTGCTTGCACCGCGCGGTGCAGGTGGCGGCCGTGATGGCTGCATGGTTGGGTTGGTGAGGGGGGGCCTGTCGGTCACCTGCCACAGGGGTCCGGTTGCTGATGCGACAATTGCGGCCCCTGTAGTGCACCACAGACCGGCGCCGGGACTCGGGGCCTGCTGGGGGGGAAACACTGGTCCACTCGGCGGGTGCTCCGAGCCGGCCCTGCGGCCTGGACCCCAGCGGCCCGCTGGGCAAATGCCCGGTTTGCCCTATGGGCAGTCCGGGCCTGCTGACATGTAGCTTTATATGTTGTTTCACGCTCTTCATAGCTTCTCCTATCTTCCTGGCCAGGACTGCTGCCTATAACCTGCAAAATAAGAACAACATCTGTTGGTAATCTGAGCGAGCAGATCTGACTGACCTGTGTTTCCATAGCATCAGCTACTTATACTATTATGCTGCCATACAAGAAATCCAAGTCAGCTGGTCACTCAGCATCAGCGCTAAGTGTTCCTGTAACATTACTATAATTGCTATAATTTCTGATCCTCAGCATCATAATATTCATTAGATCTATTCTTATTGCCAGAATAGTCTCTACAGACATTTGCATCTATAGCAAGCATCATAAAAGCGTCCTGTCCCCCAACCATCAAATTAGACCCTATTCACATGTAAAAGTAACTACACACAATAGAGCACCTTTATCAAGGCAATTGCACAAGAATTATGGCACAATTTGTGCTAAAAATGTCCTGCAGAAAACGACAGCACTGACGGCAAAATATGAATGCACGCCTCCAACCCTCAGTCCATAAGATCCTTACAAAGCAAAAATAGAACCCCTGTCATCGGCACTTTACACTCTTTTTGTCCCTTCTCCATCCAACCCAGACCACCATGGCTATTACCTTACAGTCTGCAGTGCATACTACCCAAACACCTTTGGCCACTCTCACTTGCAGCCCATCCGCACCCTCTGATGAGGCAAATTTAGGCTAATTACCAGATTCCAAAATTAATTCGGACCCCAGACCACCTAAATTAATCAAAATCCAGGCCAGACCTTTACTTCAGAGGCCCTAAATTAAATATACTCCAGGTTAGTCCCCTTTTAGGCTATGTTCACATGGATTATTTGCGGGGCGGAATGAAAACAAGGTCCTGAGTGGCGCGTCAATTCAAAAAACAAGAATAAACAAGTACAGGACATCCAGAACAAAAAAGAATGAAACTAAACTGGTTACATAAATTGTGGGGGATAGTCGATAGTGGATTAACGTCCCAGTGTCAGAATATTTTAATTATCACTAGCGCTACCTTTTTCTCTTCTTGGTATATTTGGATATATTACTTCCTGGGGACTCACGTGTGCGGAGGACCGGCAAGCAGAAGAGTGTGGCTTGGCAGCCATCATGGTTTCTATTACTGTGAGAAATTCGCACATTGCGCTTTCATGTCTTGTATCATCCAGTACAACCTTACTAGGTGAGCGGTTAAATACTGCACATTACCCTTGCTTATTAGGCCATGTTCACATGCTTAATTGTGGGGCGTAATTACGCCGTGTGGACGGGGGCGAGCGGGGGGCTGGCACCTCGCCGGCCCACAGACTATCATTACTAGCGGCACGTATACGCCAAGCGGGGAGAGGAGACATAATCCATAGTTCTCTATGAGAACTGTGGATTACCGTAATGACTGGGCCGTATTTCAGTCCATAATTCGCGCAATACGCCGCAAATTACGGGCTGAAATACGTGCCCAAATAAGCCGTGTGAACATAGGGAGACAGAAGCGCACTCTGTGCGGTAAAGGTTAAGGCTATTTCTGTGATTACAGCACACCTATTTGCATTGTTCCTTCCCGAGTATCGGCTCGGTGTCTTTTTTGGGAGTAAAAGGCAGCACCAGTAGGCGGTTTTCAGTATGGACTATATTAACCAGAGACATACCCTACGGGGACATCTGATGGAGAAACTTTTGTCTAATACCTCAGCCGAAACAGGTTCCACTTGGACTGATGTAGAGACGGTAAGGGTGCTTTCACACAGTGCGTTTTTTGGTGCGTTTTTGATGTGTTTTTTGGATGCGTTTTTTGTGCAGAAAGACACAGCAATTAATGATATACATTGTTGCACAAAAAACGCACCGTGTGAAAGCACCCTAATGTTCTCTGATACCTCTACATCTGTTCAAGTGGAACCTGTATCGGCTGAGAGGGTAACGTTCTCTGAAGAAGAGACTAAAAACTTTTATGACTCCTCACGACTTTTAGAGAAACTTTTAATATCGGAATGTTCTCAATGTATAGATCACAATTTATCTATCTATTTAAAGGAAAATATAATCCCTAAAGGGCTGAGAATTATTAAGACATCAGCCTATGGGATTAAATATTAGGCATTTGAAGGTGTTTGGCAAAAAACCCTAGATGAGTGTTCATATAAATTGATGAATCTATTAGTTGTTAAGAGATTGATTTTTATAGACAGATTTTTACAATTATCCAAAGAGGCATCTGCTGTAGTCTACAGATTTGCTAAACATCCTGAATTTTATAACATAGAACAAAAAATTATTGGTAATGTTAAAAAACAAGAATTGGGTATTATCAATAAAAAAAAGTGCATAAACTGACAAGGGATAGACTCACCCGAATACAGACCTCTGTCCGGAACAGAAAATTTTCAGGAGGGGTTGTAGAGGACGAGGTAGTAGGCATCGGAATCGGCTCCAATATAAAAAAAAAAGACAAAAAAAGAATCCGAAGGTTAAAAGAGAAATCTTCACAATCTACAAGCTTAGTGAAAATTTACAATCTGTCTACTTACAATTTAGACCAATTTGAAATAAGTTTATTACAAAAGGGCCTCAACTTTTGCCCTGATAGTAACATTAATCATTTTGTTTTATTTAAAGATGTTCATAAATTTATTAGAAAATTGACGTTACGTAGATTTTTTGAAAAGCAAAAAGAGACTCTTCCCGAGGTTGTGAAGCACCCTCTGTTGGAAGTTCCGGATCGTGTTCCATTGGTTAAACCTAATTCAAAATTTTACCCCTCTTGGACCCAGGGTAATTACATTAATGATTTTTCTCGATCTAGTCCTGAATGATCTTAGGGATTTGAAACCCCAATTACCCTATCATTCTAATTTATCTTTTAATGAACAGATCGCTTTAAAGAAATTATCCAAGAATTAAAATTTGGTTATTCGAGGTGCCGATAAGGGAGGAGCCATTGTTCTTTTAGATTTTAATGACTAAAATTATAAGAGGCTCTTTATTATAGAGGATTCCTTTTATTATGAGAGAGTATCCAATGAGGTACATACCCAGTTAAAAATCACTTTTGAATTATTCTTGAAGAAAGCTTTAGATGAGGGGATCATAAAGAAAGAAGAAAGACAATTCTTATGGATCAGCACCGCCAACACTCCACACTTCTATTATTTACAAAAAAAGAGAAAAAACCCCCCAGGGACCCATCATCTTGGGGGGGATTCTTTTTTATCAATTTTTATCCCCTTTTGTGACCTGTTTTCAGTAGTTGGTAATTATCTTTTATTTACGGTTTTGCATTCGGTTTAAGAGACCTGTTTGATCTTCCATGAACCCCGTTTTTTATTTTTACTTATGATTTTACTTCTTATTTTTCAAAAATTCACATGAAATAGTGTTAAAAGCTGTACGGTTTTATTTGGATAAAGATTCCTCTCTTCCTCTAAATTTTAGACAATTTTTATTGGATAGCCTTGAATTAAATAAATAAAAATTTTTTCCCTTTGGCTCTCCCCCACTTTCATCAGAAAGTGGGCACAGCGATGGGGCCAAAGGGGCCCCCCTTCTTCGCAAATTTGTTATGGGTTCTTTAAATCCCAGCTTACCAATCAGATTTGAATCTTTTTTCCCATTTGTATATTTTAAAAGATATATATAGGCCCAAAATTTTTTTGGAGGGCTTTCTAAACGCTTGTTTTGGTGGATTCCTTAATTGTAATAAGGGGGGAAAATTTTTTAAGCTTCTTAAAATTCTTCGAGATTATTTTTTTTAATTTTTTAATTTTACATCAATTTTTTAAACAAACTTTTTTTTTTTTAAAAAACTTTTTATTTTTTCAAAAAACACCCTTTACATAAATAATTAAAAAAAAAAAACCTTTTCCCCCCCAAAATTTAATAAATCAAAAACACCTGAAGAAGGAAATCTTATGGCCAAAGCCCAATTGGGGGGCAGCCGACGATTTTTCGGTGACATTCCTTAATAAGGCCCAAGCCGGCTTCGAAATTCCCGTCAAAAATCAAACGTCAAAAGGGAAAAAGTAAATGGTTTTTTACCCAAGAGACTTTTTTCTGGAGAAGATATCAAAAAGGAAAAAGAAAAGAAAAAAAAAAAAACATACAAAAAAACAACGTTTCTAATCAACCGGCCTGGTTTAAAACAAAACCCAAAACCCCCCCAAAGGGGTAAAAATTTGCTTTGGAGTCTTGCTCTGTCCATTATGGCGAGGGGGGGGGGTCTCCCCTTAGAAACCCATTGAATCCCCGACTAATACCGCTATCATCAACACCGCCAGTTACTTGGGGGGAGGGGGAGGGTTTTTGCGGGTGTCCCCCTGTGCGCTTCGGGGCTGAGGACCCCCAAATTGTCTGCAGGGTTTCCCTCAGTACCAGCCTGTGTGGCAGAAAGTTTCCATCGCTGGTTATCTCAGAGTGTGAATGGGGGAAACAATAAAAGTTTTCCCACCCCTGAAAAAATTTTAGTTCAAAAGTTCTTGTTTTCTTAGTTTCTAACTTATCCGGTTTAAGTACTTTTTTTATTTTTCCCTATTATTTAAGGGGCGGGTGTGTGGTTTCAACCAATGCGGAGAAGGCAGCGCTTGGAAAACCAAGATGCAATTGGGTTTTTTACCATCTCCCCCTTAGGCATTTGGGGGAACCACCGGCGTTTTCCTCCGGCCCCCCCCCCCCCCCCCCGGGTATGTAAAAATATGAGCTTTTCATATTTTTTTTCTATCCGCCCTTCCCAAATGTTTTTGCCGTATTTTATAAATAGGTCCCAAAACGGAGGACAGGTCAACGTGCCACATTTTGGGGGGGTCCCCATTTGGGGGCGGGTTTGAATTGTCAGGGCCTTGGGGAAGGGGGCAGGTTAAAACCATAAAAAGCTTTTTGTTATCCTAAAGCTGGTCTCTCCCCATATCTGCAATGTGCCTTCCGCAATCTCCCCGACCCCTTCATGACTTTTCTCCAAATTGGGGGTCTCAAAGAGACGTTCCCCCAAAGGGCCCCACTACATCGCCTGTCAGCCCCCGCTCCTCTGATCCGATAAATGGCTGATAGTTTGAAATTTGGATCTGTGACATTCCAACGGGGAGTGAATTTATTAGGCGCGTTTCTTTGAACATCTGGGGTTGGACCTGCAAAAAGGAAAGGATCTGCATGCCGGGAAAAGGCGTGGAGGTAGAGAAAAACCCTTTCCCCCCTAGTTCTAGTGGGGTCACCATCGTTTTCCTTCATGGCTCAGCTCCCAGGCAGGTGATCCCCCTACCCTCCCCACCCCCAAACATAGGTTTACCCCCCTCCCCCTGGGGGAATTTTGGGTTTCCCATAGGGGCTTTCCCCCTTGAGGGGGCAAAGGGGGTGTATCGATTACGGTTTTTTCCCGGTCGCTTTTGGGCCCGGTAAAAGAGTCAGGTTTTAATTTGTAGTGGGTGAGGAGATTTTTCCCCAGTAGAAGAGCAGGGGGGGTGCCTGGGTGCATCAGTCTTTTCCAGCTCAAAATTAGAATATTACTTGTTCCCCCAATCCAGCCCAAGACGTTTTGGAGACCCCCCCCCCCCAAATTTTATATTTTATATTTGGGAGGTTTAATCCCCCGCTTAAACTGGTAAAACCCACCCAATGCCCTCCCCCCCCCCCCCCCCCCCTGCCCAAATGAGCGAGAAAAGAGTATAGTTTTCTAACATTGAATGTTCGCAAAAAGGGGGGGGTCTGGAGGGGAAAAGAAATTTTGGGGGAAGCAATCATCTTAATCGTGGGGAATTGCCTGAAAGAGACAGGGGGAAGCCCCTCCCCACCTGTGCAGCTGTGCTATGTTTTTTTAATCAGGGGGGGTAATTCAAATTGTATAAGGTTTGGGGGGTTTCCCCCGTTTTTTTTCCCCAGGTGGGATGGCCCTGTCAGAGGGGTTAGACGGGGCCAAAAGCCCCTCCAGGTGGTTCGGGGGGGGAGCCCGGGTTCGTATTCACTCTTTGAAGGTTTAACCTGATCCTGAGAAGGACCCGAACCTTTCTAGGAAGGAGAAGACCCGCGGAGATTTTGATTGGGTTTGTTAGAAAAAAAAAAGCAACTTTGGGTATAAAGCCAATTTAACTGGGCCCTTCCCTACCCTAATCCCTCGAAGAGCTCAGCTCCTTAAGTGGGGGAGGGGCTCCAAGGCAATGTCAAAGAGGAGGGGGAGGGGGGCACCCCCTGTCGTGTCTTTAAACAAGGAGAAAGTGCGAGACAGGAAGCCGGGGAGTTGATGGCTTGGGGCATGAGTAAAAGCATTCAGGAAGGGTTCTAAAGTTTCCTTAAAGCCACCCGGTTATTCCCATGGCCCCCCACGGAATTGTAAAAAAGCTTTTTAAGCGTTATTAGCAACCAGAAACAGGATGTCCGGATGGGGAGGCTCACCTTAAAACATCCCGACCGTCAGCACCTTTCTAATGTTCCCCCAGAGGCCGACCCTTAAAAAAGGTTTTGGGGCCGGAGGGAGGGCCCATGAAAATCGCCATCTGTCACCCTTATTTTAGACAATAACTTCGATCTAGTCTATTGCGAGATTGGTCTATAAAGGGCCGGGAGGAGGGGATTTTTCCCCTTTTTTAGGTATTATTTTATTTTGGGTTCCTGGACTCCGGTCGATTAACCCGTCTTCAAGTGTCGTTAAAATATTCTTGTAAATGGGGTGAGTGGGTCCAGAAAACCCTTAAAAAAATTCACCGGTAAAACCGTCCGGCCCGGGGGCTTTGTTGGACCCCCTCTTATGGCCCATTTGGGATCTCTGGGCGAAATATCAGCATTGAGGTTCCAAGTTTTTCGGGGGTGGTTTGGGAAATTGACGGGAGTCCAGGAACTGTTTCCCTTTCCCCGCTGCTCTGTCAGAATCGGCGGGTAGAGCTGTTGTAAAAAATTTAAGTGATTATTGACCAATAAGGGTCTGGGGGGCTGGCCTGACGGTGTTTGAATGCAAATTATGTGGGGCTGGTGTGTACCTTTGAGCAACCTGGAGGGACTTTCCCTGTTTTTTGCCATTTGAAAAAAGGGGGGAGGTTTTAAAAAGGATGTTCCCTCTTTATTACGGTTTAACCATATTTCAAAAATCCGTTGACCCCACTCCCTTCCGCCCGGGGGGTCAACGAGCCGTGGAGGAATGTTTTTTAAGGGGGGGATTTCACCCTTTTTGGTGTTCCCCCCACTCCCTACCTTGCGTTATAGGAAGCCGTATGGGTATGATGGGCCTCGGGGGATGTTTTGGCTGTGGCCCATAAATGAAAAATTTTTTGGAAGTTTTCGTGGTTGCCGGAAATTGAGCAAAAGCCGCGTAAGGTCCCCCAAATGCTTCTGTTTTTAATAAATAAAAAGGAAAAAAGCCGATGAAGTCGGAGCCTTGGGGTATGTATCGGCAATTTCCAGCATATGGCGCTGGTCCGAATTATTTTCCCATTTCACAGATACAACCCCTCTGCTAAGACCGGGGAGGTAAATAATGATCCCCCTAGACCAAGTTTGGTGTGCGTGTGAAAAGAAAGAAACTCTTTGCATGGGTGTAAGTCCCTCCCGCTATCTCTGAGATCCGCCCCATCTAAAGGTTAAAAACCCGACCTTTTTGCCCTGCGGGAGCCGGGGCCCGCTGGTTACCCCCCGGGGTCCTCCCACGATCAAGTGGCATCCCAACCTGTTTCTTCCCCCACCCTTTAAAGTATTTATGTCTGCCTGCACCCTTGGGCCCGGGTTAAGAAAAAGGGGCATGTTTGGGCATTTGGGGCCCAAAAAAATTTTAAGGGGAAATTTGGGGCCTTGTATTGATAATAGGTGGGAGTCTGCCCTCATCATCGGGTCAGGGAGATAGAGTAAAAAAGTTTTTTTTTTTATGAGTGTCACCACTCCTGCCTTTCCCCCCACTGCCGGTGAACCAATCATTTCCCCGCATGGAGAAATGTGGGTGGGGGAAAATCCTTTGTGTCAAATGTGACTCCTGTAGGAGACCCATTGGGCGGAGTTTTTTGAGGGATTATTTTTTTAACCCCTTGTTGGAGAAAGAAAGCCTTTGACATTCCAAAAAATTTTTTTTAAAAATATTTTTCATTATGTCCCCCAAAAAACATAAAAAATCCCCCCCCCCCTTTTATCCCCGGCAAAGGGGGCTTCCCTAATTTTGAGCAAGGGCTAGTAGATGAACCCCCTAAATATAAAAAACCAAACCTTACAAAAATTGGAACCAAAAACCCAGAGAGGAGCTCGTTTTTCCTTTTAAAAACTCTTTATGGCCGTGGGCTTCACTTTTTTCGGCGGGCGGGTGTGCCCGGCTCGGGGGTTGGCCTTTTTATCGCACCTAGGGCCCTACCCCGACCCGGAAAAGAAAATACTATTCCCAGGACGATATAAACATGCCCAAATTCATTTCTTTCTCAATAGCTGTGGCTACAAGCCTGGGTATGAGTCAGCCTTTCCCCCCCCCCCCGCAGGTTCCCCCAATTTTAAAATTTTTTGGGTGCAACCCTATGAGCTGCAAAAAAACATGCAATTGTCCCCCCAACGGGGCACTCTTAGGTTAGGTACCCTTTCTAACGACCATAATAAGTCCAGGGTTTACTGTTAGTGGTGCCATTGGGGCTTGCTTTGTGAAAACCAATCAAAACAAAAAGAGCGATCCTGGAGTCCAGAGAAGAGGGGGGGGAAAAAAAAAAAAAGGGGGGGGAATTAAAAAAAAAGGACAAGGGGCAAGGAAAAAGAAAAGATCAAAGTGCGGGGGCCCGGATTTATGAGCCCCCATTTTCACGACCCCCCAGAAGCGAAGACCATGGAAAGTCTTTGAGGAAAATGTCGGGCGATGTTGGCAGCCCCCTTTTTGTTCCCTTGCTGGGGGTCCTTGTCGTGCCCGATCCCGGGACCCCCTCTGAAGCAGGGGGGACTCCAGGTGGCGTCGGGTTTGGTGGGTTTTTCCCGGGCTGATGCGAAATAGACGGTTCGAACCGAGGAAATTTCCCTTTACCGCGTCTTTAGTTTGCGGTGTGTGAAACGATCTGGGGCCCCCTTTCGGGAAGAACACCTTCAAGATGGCCGGGGTAATTTGTTGGGGGATTTTTTGATGGTAAAGGGAGGTGCGGTTTGTGAAAAGCCCGTAGTTTGGAAAGTTCCAGGAGAAATTTCCCCCCCAAAAAGGGGGCATTTGTTGCCCCCCGGGTAAAGGAAAGGGAGTTGGCTTTCTGTATGCCCCAAGTTGTTTTGTTTATCAGAAGTCAAAAAATTTTTCGATGACGGTGCGGGGCCTCTTTTGCTGAGTTCTGGTTGCCCTCTTTTTGGGACTTCCTCCGGGCTTTACGGGGGCCCTTTTCCCACTTCAGTCCTGGGAGCCCCAAACGCCTTGTGGGTTTCGTTTGAAAAAGATCCCGTAGCTCTGTTTGTTTAACCGCTTCTGGGAGGGCCGACCGCCCCAGATTGCTCCCTTTTGGAGCGGTTTTCAAGATCTTCCGCCTTTCGTGAGAATAAATTGGGTTTTTCAGCAAATGACGCTTGCTGTGTGGGAATCATTTTTGTCTCAATGTTGTACCCTATTCTCAAGCCTCTATGCCGGGGGCCTGCGCCTGGATATCTGAAATCTTGTTCAGGGGGCTTGCAGGGTGGGTTCTTTGTGGTTTGGAGATCAGGGGTAATGTTTCTAGCCACCCCCAGTGCCAGGCTTTGTAATCTATTGAGGGACAGGTGGACCACCCGGGGGCTGGTAGAGGAATTGCCCAAGGGTCCGCAGGTGTTCGTCACTGTCCCCGGGAATTGTGGACGGGGGGCGCATTTTGGGTTCACCACGCGGCGGCGGGGGCGGCAGGAGGGCGATTCTTTATGGCCATGCGGAGGGATATCTCCCTTTATGTGGGCAGGGGCGGCGGTGGTCCCTCTCCCAAAGTTCCCCGGGCTGTTAGCTCCCTAGGGCATAAGGGCAGGGAGCGGGCCAGGGAGGGCGGTGCTGCTGTGATGCTCGGCTGCAGAGGGGCCGCCCCCTGTCGGCCCGGGCAGCTGAGAAGGCCACTTTCTATGGCCGCGGGGAGGGGGGACCCCCCAGGGGCCCCCGGCCCGGCGGTCCCCGGGGTTTGGGAGTTGATCGGCGCCGCCCGGGCAGCTATGAGCGGGTATTGGTGCGGGGCTGGGGGACTCTCGTCTACGTCCGCTGCCCCGCGCCCGGAACCGGAAAAATCCTAAAAATTCTTTTTAAACGTTGTGATTCCAATAGTTTTCTTATTTCTCAAGTAATTCACGAAACTGGCTACGGAATGTTCCATTTGGCCAGTTTAAACGCATCAGAAAAAACTGCACAAGTGATGTGAATTTTGATGTTCAAGCTGAACATCTAACAACAAAATTCAAAGAAAAAGGTTTCCCTTCACAATTAATTGCTAATGCAAAAGAAAGAGCAAGTATGGTGACTCAAAAAGAAAATTTGCATTTGATCCTCCAAAAAATAAGAGATAAAAATAAGTGGGAATTTGTTTTCTTTTATCATTACCTTTTCTTCACAACATCAGGAAATTCATACTTTGTTAAAATTGGAATATTTTATTATTGGACCCTTTTTTAAAAACCCGTTTTCCCAAAAAACCCCCCTTTATTTTTCTAAAGCAAAGAAACCGAAAAAAAGAAATTCCCCTCCCGTTTGAGACAATTACAGGACATGGACCCTCAGGTTGACTCCGATGTAACAGTAGTTGGAACACAATCCTGCAACTATCCAACTTGTCACTTTCAACCAGAATTTTGCAACATTTACATGTTTCAGTCCTCGTTTTACAAAAGAATAATTTACTTTAAAACATAAATTTTCTGTAATAGCTCTTATGCAATATATCTTATTACTTGTAAATGTAGTGCTCAATACATTTGGATAATTTAGTTGTGGTTTTTCCAAAGACTAAACAACCATCGCTACAATATAAACCATGGTAAAATAATTCATAGTCTCCCTAGACACTTTTTTTAAAAGTTCATCTAATGGGTACCTTTTATTTATATTCAGTTTGAAAATATTCCCGTTTTTAGCAAATCTGCCAGCCTCTTGAAAAAAGAACCCTTTGGATATACAAGTTGAACACTTTGGTCCCGAACGGGCTTAATGAACTACAAGAGGTTATTATGTAATGTTATCCTGATACATTTTTATTCTAATGTCTTTTGATATACAAACAGTCACTGTGGCTGCTTACCCCTAAGTCAATGCCGCATTATCCTTTGTGACCCAGATGTCCTCCGTCCAATTCTGAAAACGCGGTCTTCGGTGGAGGAAATTTGGCCCCGGGAAGAAGCTGCCAGTCAAAGCTCAATTCACCAAAAGCAATCCAAACATGGAACATCCAGCGAATTGCCATAAAACCCGTTTTTTGTTAAATGTAAAAAGGACAGTGAAATACCCCTTGTAACGAAAACGCATTTCGGCCCAAACAGGGCCCTTTGGTTCCGGTTTGTTTTGTTTTTTTGGATGTTCTTTATGTTAGCATTTTTTTTTTATATGTGATCAATATTTTATTCCTGTATTTTTTATGTAACCACTTTAGTTTCATTCTTTTTTGTTATGGATGTAATGTGCTTGTTTATTCTTGTTTACACTTGGTAAAGTTTTAAGTTTTTTTGAATTGACGCGCCACTCAGGATCTCGTTTTCATTTCGCGGCCCTTTTAAATTCTGACGTGTATTGATTTGTGTGTAACCTGATGAAGCGGGAACGTTGCTTGCGAAACGCGTTTGATTTCTAGTATTAATAAATATGACACTTTCAAAAGGGTTAAGTCCCGGGTAAAATATTTTAATTATCATAGCGTACTTTTTTCTCTTTTGGTATTTTTTAGTTTTAATTTTCCGGGGGGATCAGGTGTGGGGGGGACGGCACAGAAGAGTTTGGCTTGGCAGCTATCGTAGTTTCTATTACTGTGAGAAATTCTCACGTTGCGCTTTCATGTGTTGTACCATTCAGTACAACCCTACTAGGTGAGCGGTTAATATACTGCACATTACCCTTGCTTATTAACCTTTACAGCACACCGATTTGCACTGTAGATTAGACAACGCAAAGATTGGTATAGTGGACATTCTCCAGTGGGTCCGGTGTCCATTGTTAAAAAAAAGGGCCCATGTCCCATCTCCGTGGGGTTCGGTGTCCATTGTTGAAAAATTAGCCCTGTCCAAAAGTAAAGGAAAAAACCATTGTAGTCCCCCTCAAGGTGGGGGCATTAGTTAGTTGTGGGGGAAAGGAAAGCCCCTTTTCTCAGCACTGCAATCTGGAGGGGATCAATGGATTTTTTTTTGCAAAAAAAAAATGGAGTGCTGTGGATTTTTTCTATATTCCTTACATTGGACTGGAAACCCTTTCCCCAAAAAGAAGTCGTATTACCCATATGGTACACAGGAGTGTGAGATCCTTCCTCAGGATCCCAACAGGAACCAAACGTGAATATTTTTTTCTTTTATGCACACACCTGATTGAGGTTTCTTTTTTTCTTTTTATTTATTTGCACTGTTTAGGCTAATTACCAAGGAGTACAGAGGAAGGGAGTTGAATTACAGCAGCTGTGGTTCAACACTCGCTTACCAGTGTGTGTGGATTCCCAAGGGGAAAAAGGACAGTGCTGTTTGGAGGAGAGGTGTGTTGGCTGTCGGCCAGAATGAGGAACTCTGCCCTGGTCGTATCCTGGAGAAAGCTGTCCTTGGTCCTAAGGGATCACTAATAATGATGAATGGTGACATTTATTTAATTTGCAAGCTTCCCACTTCTATTTTACTTTGTGGTAAAATCCCTTTGGGTGCAAATAAATACAAAACATACCACAAATGCTGTTTTGAAGTTCAGACACAGCTTTATTGAGTAAAACTAGAACCTTTGAAGGGATTGTCTTGCCATTCCTTTTACAGAGTCACAGGCAGCTTTGACTCTCCTTTGGGGGGATGTGGGGGGTTTTTATAGCGGTTTTGAATCGTTGCTGTTCCAGGGAGCCCGTTACAGTGACAGTAAAAAAAGGGTTTTTAAATGAATGAAAACTACGAGCTCTAAGGATTAAAGCTGGTCAGTAAGGGTGGGTTCACACTACAATATTGCATACATTTGTGGTATCCATTGGGATACCATGAATAAAAGTTACCCTGCAGAAACAGCTGCAAGGGTCCACAGGGGATAATAGAGCAGATGTAGCCCAGCAGGCTCTTTTTTTCTCAGTGCAAATGTTTTTTTTTTCGGGACCGTAGATTGTCACAGTTTTTTCAAGGCCTAATTTGAAACCCTTTTTCGTCCTCTAAAAGTTGAGGAAAATTTTTGTACTCCCAAAAGTAAGGAACAAATATAAAAAAAAAAATTTCTCGTAAAACAAAAATAAAAAAAAAACAAAAAGTTTTATGCTGAAAGGTTAAAATATATTTCTTTTCTTTCAGTTTGTAGTAGTTTATGTTTTCCCGGAAATTCAGTGTAAATTTTTAGAAAAAAAAAAAATAGTCAACGGGGTGGTTGACAGAAATATCCGGAGGGTGCTTGCTGGTCTGCTGCAGAGATGTAAATAGGAATTGGAAATGGTTACATTGTTTTACATGGTGAAACCTAAGGATACATGGATTTTTTTTTTTTTTTAAAGCGGGAATTTTGTGTTTTAACAGGGAAAACTATTTGGAACTATGTGGACAACTTTATTGGTTTTATTGATACCTGAATCCTTCATATTTTTACATTTTGATAGACACGTTTTTTCCATATCCCTCTAGTGTCAATGGGTATCTCCCCATCGTGCCCGACTGTAATAAAAAGGCCCGGACAAAAAACCCCCCCCCCCCATACATTACCGCTTCAGGTTTTGTTGGCGCACACCACACCCCGCCATTTTTTAAAAATTAAAACTATAAACCAAGAAGTAGTAAAAGTGGCGCAGAGAAATCCCTAATCAGCGGGTCATGGACAGGTGTGCATTCGCTTTACAATCAGGAGCAAGTGTACACTGTTACTATGCAAGCGCCAATTTGACCTACAATACTGCAATAGAGTGACCACTGAGGGGTTAGATTACCGGCAATCAGGTCGCCATCACATGACACTGAATACAGCACTGATACAATAAAGAAGCAAAATAACTACCGACATAGGGAACTTATAGGAGCCCCTCCAGTAAGTTGGTCAGTATAAAGGCCCCTTATTAAGTAGGTAGGTTTACAAACACCACACAATGCAGATAGGTGTAAAAGCCTGACAACAAGTAAATAGATATACAGACTCCCCAGTAAATAAGTGTTTGTGTGTGTGTATCAGGGGCGTATCTAGGAGCCCGGGCCCATACAAAACTTTTGGTGGGGCCCCCCCTCCTCGACCCAAACATTTCCCGGACTCTTAAATCATGCAGTTACTACTAATACAAGGGGGTGATTACCCACCATAGAATCCCTCAATGTACCAAAAAAATCCCATTACCCAAAACCAACTTTACCAAAAACATACTACATAGGACCTGATTAACCCCCAGAAAAGACCCAAAATTACCACCCCCAAAGACGAATAATACCCTATTTTTGAATAAAGATCAATATTACTGCCATGTAGTGGTATGTACAAGTATACAGTTTGTAGGGCACCTGTGTACACCACCTCCATACAATGACCATATAGTGGTAGATAGGTGTAAACAGGCTCGGCAGACATATAAATGATTAGGTAGGTATGCAGTAGGTGGGCCCCAGGTAGCTAGACTATAGGCTGGGCCCACATAGGTAACAGGAGAAAAATAGGTATGGGGGGCCCCCAAAAGGGGAAAGGCAGGTTTAGGTAGGCATGTAGAGTTTAGGTAGTTTGGGGGGCTAAATAGGTAGCACAGTGTTTAGGTACTTGGGGAGCTATACAGGAAAATGGGGTTAGGTGGGCTATAGGGGCCATTAAGTAGGCAGGGTTTAGGGCTATAGGGGGGCCCCCTATAAGTAGCAGGGCAGGCTTTTTTGTTATAGGGCTATACAGGGAGGCTTTAGGGGGCTTAGAGGCTATACACATGCATAAGGGGAATATGGTTTATTAGGGAGGCTTTGGGGGCAAAAAGGCAGCTTTAGGGGGCTGTAGGGCTATATAGGCAGGCTTTATGAGGGGGCTATACAGGCAGGCTTGAGGTGGCTATACAGGCAGCCTTGGGGGGCTATACAGGCAAGCTTAGGGAGGGCTATATAGGCAGGCAGGGCAGGTAAAATAAGAAATAGTTTACTTACCTCAGTCCATGCTCCCCCAATGCGATGCACTCCAGCCTTTCTGCTCAGCACGGGCGGCGCGATGATGTAATGTCATCGCGCTGCCCACATCAGCACTGTGGGTCGGCGCCTGCTAGGCTTAAGGCCTTAGGCCTATCAGGAAGAGTAGCAGAGCGGAGTGCCGGAGGATAGCAGACGTGGTAGTAGCTGGCCTGGGCCCCATGGCAGCTGCTACGTCTGCTACCTCGGTAGTTATGCCCCTGGCGTTTGTGTGTGTATATGTGTGTGTATATGTATATATGTTTATATATATAGTATATATATATATATATATATATATATATATATATATATATATATAATTATCCAACAAACAGGTGAGTAGGTCCCCCAGTAGGTATGTAGCCCCTAGTAGGTAGCCCCTCATTAAGTAGGTACATAGTTCCCCGGAGGTAAATAGGTAAGTAGCCCCTAGTAGGTGGATAGCTATAAAGGCCCCCCATTAAATAGGTATATAGGTTGGTATATATAGGGGGTATATATAGGGCCTTCCCAGTAAGTAGGTACATAGCCCACAGAGAAAGTTGGTATATGAGCCCCCAGTAGGCAGGTATATAGGGCCCAGAGAAAGTTAAGTAGACAGGTATATAGGCCCCTTATTAGGTAGGTACAGAGGAGATGTATAGCCCACTCCAGTAGGTAGGTAAATAGTACCCCACCGCAGTTAGTTAGGAAGGAATGCATATAGGCCCCTCATTAGGAGGCAAGTACACAGTCTCCCCCATTAAGTATTTAGGTATATACCTACAACGGGGCTTTATATCTAAGCCCCCTCATTCAGTAGGTAGAGATATAGGTAGGGCCCCCGAGAAGGTAGATATATAGAGCCCCAATTAAAATAATTCTTATTTTACAATTTTTTTAAAACGCAAATTTGATGTCGGGAATTTTTTTATGGTGTTCGCCATATGGAATAAATTATATGATATTCTAATAGTTTAGACTTCTGCGAATGTGGCGATACCAATTAAATTTTTTGTTCGTTAAATTGCGAAAATGGGAGGTGTTTTAAACTTGGAATATCTTTTGTTTTTTTAAAACTTTTGTTTTTTTAAACTTGTAGTGCTCCTAGAGTATTTGATAACAAGGGGGCCAGAATGCTAATAGATTGAAGGACTTGTGTACAAATATGGCCCTTCTACATTCTGCCCATGGGAGGAACAACATGGAAGCAATGGAGGCCTTCATCAGGCCCTGGATGCCATGACAACCGCTCGGCATCCCGCAATCCCATTTTAGGATTAAAAGGCCAGGATAGAAGCCATCTTCAATCCCAAATGCTAGAATTAGATCCTGGCTGTTATCAGCCATTACCCGAGGCGAGTGAGCCTGATTCTTACTCCTATAATGAATGCATGATATAACTGTTCATCATTATGGTGGTGGAGGGACTGCACCTTGCAGAGCCATATGTACAGAGCCTATACAGAGGCAGAGTCTCTGACTGCTTACAATAATTTATATGTAATGGAACAACAGCTTGGTTTGAGGCACATAAAGGAGAAGCAAGCCCCAAAGACTTGTCTGATGCTTTATTACAACTCCTTGACCCCTTGTGCACCAGTAAGCAGGTACAATGCGGGTTTACACCCTACACTTCGACAACAAGACTAGACCTGAAAGTCACGTAGAACACAGACTCAGTACACATAGGCATGAAGTAAAATGGTGCCTGCCCTGCCCAATCTCCTAAGAGGACATGGGTGTCCGGAAGCACAAGAGGCGTAAATTGAAGCTTCTGGGCCCTAGTGCAAATAGTGAAATGGGGCCCCTTAGTTACCATGTGCCCTTGACAAGGCTGTGGCAGAAGGGCTTTTGGGGCCCCCTCAGGCTGCAGGGCCCAGTAGCGACTGCTACCTCTTCACCCCCTATAGCTATGCGTTTAAACACAAGCCTCTATGATATTACGACTAGAGGCAAATCTCCACAGACGCCCAAGAAGTATGTTTTATGTATTATACCATTGTGGAAGGGCACAAGAAGTTAAAAAATAACTTTTATTTAGATTCAATTAAAATACTCTTATAGAATATAAATCATATAGCGCTACATATGTTAATAGACCGTGAAAAACATTTACATAGGGATGGCTAGGAAACCAGGATAGGAGGAACTTGGGGAAAGTACTGACCCTATACACCCTCAAAAGATCCTATTTACATCCTATCCTGATATATGGGAAAGATCTCGTCCCAATAAGGACGGCCCCGGCCGGAACCTGTCCCTAATGTAATTTACCCTAAGTGACCCTCAATTCAATTGTTCGATAATAGGGTAAGGAAAAAATAAGCCTTACTTCGTTATAGTCCCAACATGTTTCGGCGCCTACACAGACCTCCTCAGGGGACAGTAATTAGTAGGCTGAAAAAATAGAAATATTTTTTCAGCCTACTGATATAATTTATTACAAAAAACAACCATAATAAAAGTAAAGTTAGCTTTATCTTACCTACAGAAGTTACGGTCATGGTTCAACAAGCAGGAAGGAGCATATGGCTCCTAACGTCCAGACACAGCTATGATGTGCTGTGTACTGTTTGGTAAAATCGCTCCTTTTTAAACAGGAAGCGCTTCTTCACGTGTCTCTGAATCGCCATTCAGCGACGGTCAGAAAAAACAGGAAGCGTCATGTCAAAACAAAGCGAGGCCAGGCACATGTGTTGCCTCGGCAACGCTAGACGCTTCTATGCGCAAACCGGAAGCTTCCGTGGTTAGTTGCTTATCTCCGAAACCGGATATTACGTTACGGAGTAAGCGTGGGGTGTATCTAGAATTCAGGTGATACGCCCACAAGAGTGACGCTCCTCAATGAACCATCGGGTTTTTAGGATTGCGCAAAAAAAATTAATCACTGATGATGAACTTAGCCGAAAACCACGGTCCGTAGTCTAAAGACAAGTAATACTTACAGTGAAGTGGTCAAGCAAAATTATATCAACTCGGGTAGGTATATATACTTTTCTATAAATGCTTCATAACGCCCGTTCTTAAATTCTAACTACATTTACAAACTAGTAAACACTGAAAATTAAGTTGCTCATTAAGACCAACCGGATGTAAGGTCTTCAAGGTGAAAATCCAAAAACTTTCTTTGCACAACAGTGTTTTATCTAGATTCCCTTTACGGGGACTAGATTTAACCATATCTATCCCCATAAATTTTAGCTGTTGGTGTACACCATTGTGTTCCGACCACATGTGTCTAGAGATAGGAGTATCCCTTTTGTGTCGTATGTCACCTAGATGTTCGCCGACACGGCGGCGGAACTCACGAATGGTTTTCCCAATATATTCTTTGCCACACTGACATTTTATCCGATAGATGATACCCTTGGTTTTGCAATTAATAAAATGTCTGATCTCAAATTTATTTCCAGTATGTTGATTGGTAAATATTTTGCCTGTTTCAACAAAATTACAGGCTATACAGCCAATGCATTTAAAGCACCCAAAGGGTTGCCTATCCAGCCAAGTGTTTTTACGAGGAGGTATGTAGTGGCTCTGAACCAAGGAATCTTTTAGGCTCATTCCCTTCCTGTAAGTAACCAATGGATACATCCCTACTTTTTCTTTTATGTCTGGATCTAGAGTTAAGATGTTCCAATGTCTCTTCAAAATTTCCCTCACCTCCCTAGAGGCTGCATCGAAGGTTCCAATAATCCGTGCCAAATTGTTACCCGGATTTAGCTCATGTTTTTTTGGAGCGAGTAGACTGGATCTTGTCATGTTCATGATGGTATTCCTTACAGATGACATCTTCAGGGTAATTTTTCTCCCTGAACCTTTTTTTTAGATCACAAGCTTGTATCTTAAAGTCTATAGTGTTTGAACAGTTTCGACGCAACTGCAAGAATTGGCCTCTGGGTATACCCCTTTTTAGAAGAACAGGATGGCTACTTCGCCAGTGAAGCAAAGAATTAGAAGACGTAGGTTTGCGATATAGGGTAGTTGAAATAGATCCCTTACTATCTTTCATAATCCTAACATCTAGAAAGGTAAGACTTTCAGGATGTATATCCGATGTGAATTTAAGTCCAAGATCATTGTGGTTTAATTGTTCCATAAACAAATTGAAATCTCTCTTTGGGCCGTTCCCGATAAAAACGTCTATAAAGAGCCAAGCCCTATATGGTTGCCCCTTTCCCTGACATATTTTAAACCAAAAACAAAAGGGCCCCTTCCCCAAAACCCCGAGGTAAAAATTTTGCGTACGATGGGGGCGCGGGGACTCCCAAACGCCCCCCCTCAGCTGGTGGAAGAACCCTCCGTTGAATGAAAATATTTTTGGTCAAACAAATTCAAGAAATCTCACAAAAAATTTTTGGGTTGTTCAAATTTGGTTCCTCTATCCAAAGGGAAATGTTTAACAATTGATGCCCAAAGGTAAGGGGAAATGCTGGTGTTAACGCCCTATTCAATATGGCAACAACTCTCAGGAAAAATTTTTCCCCCCGTCAAGTTTTTTTTAAAAATTTGTAGTATCTTTATGAACGAGGGAGAGTTTCCAAAAAGGGGGGGCGGGGTTTGATCTAGAAATTCCACAATTTTGAGTCAAGGACCCAATACCCGATACGATGGACGCCTTTTAAAGGGGTTTGTCCCTTTATTATTTTGGGGTAGCTATAGAAGGTCCTATTTTGGGAAAATTTTGGGAATAGAACCTCAAATTCATTTACTGAGAGGGTTTGGTTACATTTGGTTCAGAAAATGCTATTATTCAGATTTTAAACATCCGCGGGGCACTTGGTAAGTGCAAGCAGGATTTGTCACCAATAATCTATTGCACTTTTGTAAATACTTTTGGGTGATTAACAACACAATGTTCCCCTTATGGATGGTTTTTACCCCTGATTTTTTCCGTTCCAAACTTTGTTGCTTTTAATTACATTTTGGGCGTATCACCGAATTCTAGATACACCCCCCCGTTACCCGTAACGTAATACCGGGTTTTGGGATAACAACTAACCACGGGAAACTTTCCCCAATCCAAGCCTATTTTGGGGTGTTTGGGCCTTCCCCTTTGGCATAGAAGCGCTAGGTTGCCGAGCAACACATGGCCTGGCCTCGCTTTTTTTGATATCTCCCTTTTTTTCTGACGCGCTGAAAGGCCCAAAGCTATGCCCTGGGAACACAGCCCTACTTTTTAAAAACCTCCCTTAATCAATTGGTACACAAATTGTGCCAAAATACTGGAATACTTAAATCTGTTTCCTTACCCTACGTTATCCCCCAAATTTTATATTATTTAATAGTTGATGCAAATTGAGTAAAAAGTTGTATACCAGCTTCACATCCAGACAATGAATATTTTAAAAGTTGTAAATGTATTAGCAAATCTTTAAAATAACCTACAAGACATAATAAGTATCCAGGTAACACTCCATAGTGGTGTATATAGGGTGCGCTGACGCGTTTCGGACAATGGGTCCTTATTTGTAGCTCACCTTGTAATAAATGAATATATCTTATAAAACACCTGAAGGTTACGTGCTGTTTCGTACAAGAACAATTCAGTAATTAATCTGTTGAACATTCTAAGGGAAAGAATGAACCCGATAGTAGGGGCTCTATGTGCAAAAAATTTTACTCCTGTCTGCAAAGTATATTGTTACATTGGTTTTGTGATATGTGGAAATTACACATAGTTTTTTCAACACCAGCTGGGTAGTAGAGCCCTGAATACCTGTATGGGCTCTATAATACAGCTCTGTTACACTCCAGAGGGTAAATGGAATAGTGATATGGTCATGTTTTTATGACCATAGGGTGACTGCATGAAAGAAGGGAGACTATAGCGAGCTTGGGGATCAAAACATGACGGGGGTTGGGACTGGGGAAAACGGGATTGGGTTGTAGGTTTGTGGTTAGGCTTAGTGTGGTTTGGGGAGTACAGCATAATAGGGAGCTTTGTTGGCCATTTTGTATGAAATAAGTACCCACATGCCCTATATTACTTTTGGGTGTTTTTTTTATGGCTGTCACAGTTGCTAGGTGGTAGTTTGGAGGTTTTCACAGTTGGTGAGGAACTAGGGTGGTTTGTGGTGGGTGGGAGAGAAAGGGGTTAACTGTGGTCATGGTTTGGCTCCCAGAGAAGGTGGCTCTGACTGAGCACAGATGATTAACATATTGGTGCCTCTGAAGCAGTGTTCATTGGCTGCAGGTAATATAATATTTTGGTGTGCTCAAGAGCCTAAATGAATATCATTTGGGGCTTTGAGGGCCTTCTTCATTTATTGGAATTGTAGGTTATCAGAGAGGGTTGTTTTCCCGATTTTTTTTTTATTTTATTTTTTAATAGAATGATTGATGTGGCCAATTCAATAAAAAATGAAGGTGTTGCTTTTTTAGGGGGATTGGTTAGGGAATGGGGTTGGATTGAGCAGAGCAAGTGGACAACACCACTCTCTCTCCTGTTCTATAAAATACAATATAATGCAATATATTATTTTAAAAGGATTCAAAAAAAAAGAGCCTTAGTTACTGTGTTGAAATTTACTCCTGCTCCTCCATACACATCATAAAAAAACCCCGGAGGAAAGGAAAACACATAAATAACATTGGGACATTACTCAAAGGGAAAAATAATATTTTTTTGATAGTTAAGCTTACGGGGCAAGTACCACCCTCAAACTCCATGACGTCAACTCTTGGCGTTACTCTGACCTTAACTCCTCTCTGGAACTGCGGGAATGGAAAATGTCAGACTTTGTTATTTTATCCTATTTCTGCTCGGAAACTAAACTGGTTCCACAATCTATTTTTAAGACTCTGAGCATCGCATTGGATTACTACACCCCCAACGGGCTCCGGACCTTCCAAAAAGCATCATCCCTTTATAGTGCTATGTCCCCTATTTTTCTGTATATACATGGGGGCAAAAACCCTTTCCATCCCTTAAAATGTTTCCTTATTTTTTTAATTGTTAAGCCAAAATTTAAATGTATTTTATTGATATTTTATGCGATAGAGCAGCAAAAAGTAGCAAGGATTTGTGAAGAGTAAAGAAAATGTTACGTGCTTGCAAATTAAAAAAATAACAGTAAGGCAATATTTTCAGCCCCCCCTAAACAAACTTTTTTTGGGCCACTTTATTGCAGGTCAGCGCAGTCTGTTGGGGGAGCTCTACCACTTTCACATCAGGGCTGGAATTTTTGCCCATTCTTTTTTGCAGAATCAAACAGGGTTTTTTGAACATTTGTGAACAGCAATTTTTCAAGCACGCCACAATTTTCCCTTAATTTAGGTCTGGAATGTGACGGGGGCCCTTGTAACCATTATATCCTTTATGTGAACCCTTTCCATTTGTAGCTTTGACTGTTTTTTTAGGGGGATGTTCTTACGGGGTATTGGGGTGTGTACATAAGCGCCGCAAAAAGCCGGGGGTTTTGGGAAACAGCGCTGACAGCCGCCCCATTGACATCATTGCAGCGGCACGTAAGCACCGCAAACAATTGACATGTCACTTCTTTCCCCAGGCGTACGATACGATCGTATTCTATGCCTGGGGAGACAACGTGTAATTCATAGTTCTCTATGAGAGCTATGAATTACCGTAATTTCGGCGCACTATATGCTGCAAAATAAGCCGTGTGAACATAACCTTAAAGGGGTTTTGCCACGATGTAATGTGGACGTGGGATCCTCCAAAATAGGTATTTACTCACTTTTCTAAATATATGTGATTACAAAAATTGCAGTCTGAGAGAGCTACAGGCTGCCTTACCTGCCCTTAGTTACTTCAAAGCTTCTATTAGATACGACCTGAGAGCTGCTGGCCAGGTTTGCGCAGAGAGAGCTTATCTGATAAGACTGAGCTGCAGAAGCTTTCAAGGCACCGGGTAGAAATATGTTGTTTTTGTGTATACAGAAACTAGTTGTAGTGTGATTACTAGTAGTTTCCCAGCTTTACCCTGAAGACAGAGAACATGAAGAAGCTTTCAAGCTGCAGTGGAGAAAACTGTTGTCTTTTGTAAAACAAATCCACTAGTTGTAGTTTGATTATTTGAGTGAGAATTTTACAGATCCCTTATGCAGCCTGTTCTCGGCTGTGTGGTTCTAGCCTCTCGCTCAGTGTGGTTTTACTTTGCTTCTTAGCAGATAAGGCACATCCTGGCAAAACCCCTTTAAGGTCGTTGTCCTGCAGGAAGATGAACTTAGTGTCTGCAAAAGACCTAGGACATAACAGGATTTCCTCCAGGATTGCCCTGTATTTAGTTATATCCATGTTCCCATCCACTCTGCTGCAGCATGGACTGTGAAGCTGCTCAAAGCCTCCCCCCAGCATGATACTGCCTCCACCAGGGGCGTCGCTAGGCTGTTTTTATTGGGGGTCGGCCCGAATAAAACACCCTGTGCCCGAGTTCTCCCGGGCTCCAGGCCTCGCGCTGGGCCTGGAGCACCGACTGGCTCTTCAGCTGCATGTGCGTCCGCTGGACGCACACACAGCTGCGGGCTTCTGCGGGCAGAGAGCGAGCCCCTCCCTCCCCCGCAGACAGTGCCCGGACCCGCAGGTCCGACACAGCGGGGCCCGCCGGGTCCTCACAGCGCTGAGGACCCCCGCAGCCCCGTGCGCCTCAGCCGGCAGCGCGCGATGATGTGATGTCATCGCGACGCTGCCTGTCCTCGGGCGCACAGCGCGTCATAGGCCGGCGCCCAGGAGCTGCCGGGGGAGCGCGCGGCTGAAGAGGACAGAGCGCGCTCGCCGGGGAGTTAAGGTAGTATGAATGTTGTTATTTTTAACGCGTTTACCTGTCTCAGTGCCCCTATATACTGCCTGTGCCCCTAAAATGCCTGCCTGTGCCCCTATAATGCCTGCCTGTGGCCCCCATATGCCTGCCTGTGGCCCCCATACGCCTGCCTGTGGCCCCCATAATGCCTGCCTGTGCCCCTATAATGCCTGCCTGTGCCCCTATAATGCCTGCCTGTGGCCCCCATATTCTGCCTGTGGCCCCCATATTCCTGCCTGTGGCCCCACATCCCTGCCTGTGGCCCCCATACCCGGCCTGTGGCCCCCATATCCCTGCCTGTGGCCCCCATATCCCTGCCTGTGGCCCCCATATACTGCCTGTGGCCCCCATATCCCTGCCTGTGGCCCCCATATACTGCCCGTGGCCCCATATACTGCCTGTGGCCCCCATATCCCTGCTGTGGCCCCCATATCCCTGCCTGTGGCCCCCTTATCCCTGCCTGTGGCCCCTATATCCCTGCCTGTGGCCCCCATATACTGCCCGTGGCCCCATATCCCTGCCTGTGGCCCCCATATCCCTGCCTGTGCCCCCCAAATCCCTGCCTGTGGCCCCCATATACTGCCGCAGTGACCCTATATTCTGCCTCGGTGCCCCTATATACCTTCTTGTGGCCCCTATATACTGCCTCAGTGCCCCCAAAAATACTGCCTGTGGCTCCATATCCCTGCCTCAGTGCCCTATGTACCTGCCTGTGGCCCCATAAACTGCCTGTGCCCCCCCTATATACTTCCCTTGGGCCCCATATTCCTGCCTGTGGCCCTATATAACTGCCTTTGGCCCCATATACCTGCCTGTGGCCCCATATACTGCTTCAGTCCCCTATATACCTAACTGAGGGGACTGTTTATAACCTATAATTAAAGGAGTTGTTGGAAATGTGAGATTCTAAGATATTTTGTCCCAAATCCTCAGGGACGAGTTTTGGGGCCGGGAGCAATCAGCATGAAGGTGTGAACCGGATGGGAAAGAAAGGGAAAGTGAACAACGCTGATCAGAAAAAGACGTCTCCGGTGAGTTCTAAATGTAACAGCAGGTAATCACTTATATGTCTGCAGAACCTACATAGTATCTACCACTATCGGGTCACGTATGGCGGTAATATATGTCTCTAGGGCCTTTTGGCAGTGGATAGTCACATGTGGGGTTGCGTTCAGTCAGTTTCTGGCAGGATTATTTGAGCCTTAAGTAGTAATAGTTTGGGGTCCTTGGTTTTGTAGGAGGGTTTAGTAACAATCACTTGTCTGGTAATTTGCTCCATGTGTAGGTGGAATGTTTTGGTGACTGTTTTGGGGGATTGTCATATGAAGTGAGAAGTTCTGAAAAAATAAATTTGCATTGGTGATTTTTACTGTCAGTGACTGCGAGGAGATGGACGGGATCTGTGTGGGGTGGGCAAAAAATAGTGACAGGAACAGAAGGTTTTTTCTCTGTAAAAAAAAACATCTGCAGTTCACAATGAGCGCGAAAAATGTCTGTGAACCCAGCCCTACCCAGAAAAACACAAAGGGCCCGAGCCCCGGATGTTTTAGGACCCTAGCAACGCCCCTGGCCTCCACCATGCTTTACAGTGGGGATGGTGTGTTTTGGGTAATCTGCAGTAATAGCTTTCCCCCACACGTAGTGTTTTCGCATTTTGGTTTTATCTGACCAGAGCCCTTTTTACCACATAGTTGCTGTGTCCCGTACATAGCTTTTTGAAAACGGGACAACTTATGGCTTGCTTTCTTGCCACTCTTCAGCATGTTGGTGTGAACTGGTGCTTATCCAATGTTGTGTTTATATTATTCCATTGCCCTCCTAGTGGATGGGAGTGTGAGCTCCTGCATATTAGTTAACTGCACTTGTTGCATCTCTCCCAAGTAGCATTGGGGCTTAAATTGCCTCTTACTGGGTTTGGTCTATCGTCCAGCCATTGAGCTGTGTGTGTGTTCGTGTGTATATGTACATATATATGCACATACGTGCACTGTATCCCTCAAAAGTCAGTGCACCCCTCACATTTTTGTAAATATTGTATTATATCTTTTCATGGGACAACACTGAAGATATGACACTTTGATACAATGTACAGTAGTCAGTGTAAAGCTTGTATAACAGTGTAAATTTGATGCTCCCTCAAAATAACTCACCACACAACCATCAATGTCTAAACCGCTGGCAACAAAAGTGAGTACACCCTTAAGTTATGTGACGTGTGACATGTTAGTGTTACAAGATCTCAGATGTGAATGGAAAGCAGGAGTGTTAAATTTGGTGTTATCGCTCTCACTCTCTCTCATACTGGTCACTGGAATCGAAAGATGGCACCTCATGGCAAACAACAGGCATCAACATGGTCGATCAAAGAAGTTGTGTGCATGTGCTCAGCGTCCTAGCCAGAGATTGCCTTTTGGGGCTTTGGGGTGCTAGGTGGATGTGAGTGGGCTATAGAGTAATAGGTGGAGGAGGTGAGGGGGATATAGAGTAATAGGTGGAGGAGGTGAGGGGGGCTGTAGGGTATGAGGCGGTGGTGAGGGGGGCTGTAGAGTAAGAGACGGAGGTGAGGGGGGCTGTAGAGTAAGAGGCAGAGGTGAGGGGCGGCTGTAGAGTAATATGTGGAGGAGGTGAGGGGTCTATAGAGTAATAGGCGGAGGTGAGGGGGCTATAGAGCAGGCATCCTCAAACTGTGGCCCTCCAGCTACAACTCCCATCATGCATTTATATAAGCTATAACAGTGGGAATGGTGGGAGTTGTAGTTTCCCAACAGCTGGAGGGCCACAGTTTGAGGATGCCTACTATAGAGTAATAGGTGGAGGTGAGGGGGCTATAGAGTAATAGGTGAGATAGCACTAGGCCATATAACACAAGCCCATGCCAACACAAAATACAATTGTATTGACAGAGATGGGAGAGAACCACAAAAAGTGAATATATCAGCTCACCATGAATCCATAGTCCCGCTGGTTGCAGCACGGTCTGAGCAGAGCTAAACTCTTCACAAGATTCAGAAGGTAATTAACCAGCTGTCTGCCAAACGGTGATTGCAGTTAAAAAGATTCTTTAGTCCATTTTTATTAAAAATTCCACATAATGAAGCGATGTAAGACAAGTATAAACAGTGCTGTTAGTATATTAGATCCATGCACCTGACGCGTTTCGGATGTTAGACATCCTTACTCAGTCAGTAAGGATGAGTAAGACTGTCAGACATCCAAAACGCGTCAGTTGCATGGATCTAATATACTAACAGCACTATTTATACTTGTCTTACATCGCTTCATTATGTGGAATTTTTAATAAAAATGGAATAAAGAATCTTTTTAACTGCAATCACCGTTTGGCAGACAGCTGGTTAATTACCTTTCAGAGATGGGAGAGGAGGTACAGGCCACAACTTACAGGCACAATCTTCTGGAGGGAAACAGAGAACCAACAAACCCCTGGAGATTGTGCTATGGACTGTACCCCCCAGGATCATATTGTGCAGCCTGCCCCACAAAAAGATGAAAGGCAGCCTTTACCTTCAGGTGTGCAGGGGATCGAGTTTATTAATGACATTTTTTGTTTCCTCCTTTGTACTATGCTGGATTCTTTGGACTGTATCAGAAAACCTTTGGATCCATTTCTTTAATAAAATGGTCGAGGGCTGTTGTCAGAGTTTTTAAATATGTTTTTTTCTGTGCTTTTAATTATTTTATGCCAGTGTTAATAATTGAAAGATATCTGTCAGATCCTCCATTACTATCACTGGGGCTTGGTGTCACCTAAGGCTGTCACTAACCCCCGTCACTATTACCCCAATAACCAATGCACCTGGGTACTGGGAAGAGCCAAGTAACCATCAGAAGTGAACCCTCTTATGAGATAATCTGCTTTTGCAATAGCTGAGGGTTGGTATTTTTAGAATGGGATGGTATTTTTAGAATGGGAAAGGAACAGCATTCCTAGAGAAAAAATTTCCATTACCAGCCTGATACTATCAGAATGGGAAGGTCCATGGATACTGGTCCCTTCCCACTTCTGGGGTGGCAATTTTAGAGGGTCCACTTCTGACAGTTGCCAGTCTCTTCCCAGTACCCCTGCTGCATTGGGTATTGGGGTACTAGTGACAGGGGGTTAGTATCAGCCTTGAGTGACAAAAACCACCACTGGCTGACAACAAGCCCCGTCTGTTAGACAACTCCATTATTAACACTGGAATAAAATAACAAAAATACACAAACGATAGAAAAATAAACTTTATTTAAATAAACCAGCCCCCATTAACCATTTTATTAAAGAAATAGATCCAATGTGGCTCCGACGTGGTCCACCAAATTTTCCGTAGTCCAAAACCAAAACCTAAAAAAAACAAAAAAACAAATCTTATATGAACTTTGGGGGATGCAGCATCTTCTAGTTTTTCCTGACACTGAATAGCCTATCCAGCATCCGAGAGAGCTTGGTGACATCCCCAACAGCAGGCAAAGCTGGGTATGTACTGTAGGGGATAAGGTGCCACCGAGGTTTCCTGGATGCTAGATGGTGTCTCCTCCCCCCACTCTAAACAACCCTTTGACTCCACTCTAAAAATCCCTCTCCTCCACCTCTCCCTTATCCCACCCCCACTCTATCCCAGCTTCAACACTCAAACCCCCCACTCTGAACACCCCACCTCCCCTTCTCCCACAGTAACCCACCTACCCCACTCTAAGGGTATGTTCACATGATGTATTTGGATGCTAATTCTGGGGTGGATTCAACATAGACTCTGCGTCCAATCTAATTGCGATCTGCCTTACATTATTTGCTAAGGAAAAACGGCGGCGGCGTTCACAAGACACTGATTTTTCTTCATTTTTTCTTTCAGCGTTGAAAATTTGCAACAATGAAAAAAGTATTGACAGGTCAATCCTCTAGGCGGATTCCACGCCGCACATTAGAAAACATTGGAAGCTGAAAATCTGCCTCTGAATATTAGCGTAAAATCTTTGTTTGCAATCCACGTTTACTGGCGCAAGTTTTTTGATGATGATACGTCACTCGTTCAGCACTGAAGTTTTCATCGTCCAAATCAGTAACATGAACGTATCCTAACACCCACTACTCTGAACCCCATCTCCTCCTCTATAACCCACCTTCCCAACTCTGAACCCCATCTCTATAACCCACCTCCCCTACTCCGAACCCCATCCCCTCCTCTATACCGTAACCCACTTCCCCTACTCTGAACCCCATCTCCATCTCTATAACCCACCTCCCCTACTCTGAAACCCATCCCCTCCTCTATAACCCACCTCCCCTACTCTGAACCCCATCTCCTCCTCTATAACCCACCTCCCCTACTCTGAACTCCATTCCCTCCTCTATAACCCACCTCCCCTCCTCTTAAACCCATCCCCTCCTCTATAACCCACCTCCCCTACTCTGAACCCCATCTCCTCCTCTATAACCCACCTCCCCAACTCTGAACCCCATCTCTATAACATACCTCCCCTACTCTGAACTCCATCCCCTCCTCTATAACCCACCTCCCCAACTCTGAACCCCATCTCCTCCACTATAACCCACCCCCCCTACTCGGAACCCCATCTCCTCCTCTATAACCCACCTCCCCTACTCTGAACTCCTCCTCTCTAACGAAACCCCCCACCCCCCCCCCCCCCACCCACAGAAAACACTCAACTGTCCTGATGACACTGGCAATCTTCTCTCTTCAACACTCCATGCTCTGCTGACGAGAGGGAGCCAAAGCTCTGCCCACTCTTCCCAGCATACACTGTTCTGGCAGCTTCCAGTCATGTTCCTACCCGTTGTCCCAGCCCTGGCGCTCAGTACACATAACGTGGGTTCTTAGTACAATTTCAATGGTAACCTTATTTTTCAACTGGCTAACAACAATTTATGTACTTATCCTTGCTACTTCAAGGTGTGGACTTGAATGTTTGGCTTTTCATTGAAAAATTTCAATGTTAACTTTTTTTTTTTTTTTTTTACTCAGAAGGCCACAAGTAGTAAAAAGGCATAAGATGTTTTTTATTATTTTAGTTAGGAATAATGCCACAGATGTGTTTATAGTATTAAGCTATACTTGTTCCAGATTCAGTGTCTGTAGGCAAAACTTAGGTTTGTTCCCTTATGAAAAGGTTCATTGTTAAATCTGTTGGGAAGGAAAAAACGTCATCAATTATAGACATTTTTTTTAATATCAAGCTTGGCCCATGACTTTGTCCAAGTTTTTAATTTTGCCCGTCAGTGTTTGAATTTGACATCCCCGATTTAAATGATGATTTCAGCTCAGGTGATCGGCTCGACCATTGTAGCAGATTTATTTTCTTTCTCTGAATCCAATGGAGCGTTCCCTTGACCATGTGTCTGGGATCATTGTCTTGCTGAAATGTCCACCCTCGTTTCATCTTCATCATCCTGGTAGATGGCAGCAGATTTTTGTCTTGAATGTCTTGGTATATTTATATTATTGAAGAAGGGATGAATGGACAAAGTTTTCCAGTTTGTATGCTGAAAAACAGCCTCACACCATGATGTTCCCACCTCCAAACTTCACTATAGGTATGGTGTTTGAAGGACTAAAGGCGCCGCATTTTACCCCAAAAACACTGTGTATTATGGCATCCACAGAGCTCAATTCTGGTCTCATGTGACTGGACTATATTCTTCCAGTATTTTACAGGCTTTTCTAAATGTTGTTGAGCAAACTTTAAACACGCTTGAACATGAGTTTTTTGTTCAGCAATGGTATCTTGTGTGGTGAGCATGCATACAGGCCATAGGTGTTGAGTGCATAATTTTTCTTTGAAACAATTGGACCTGTTGATTCCAGGTCTTTCTGTAGCTCTCCACAGGTAGTCCTTGGCTCTTGGACAACTCTTCTCTTAATTTTTTTTTCTCCTTTGTCTGAAATCTTGCAGTAGCTTGTTGTGGCTGGTTTATGGTGAAATGATGTTCTTTCCATTTCCGGATTATGACCTCAACAGTGCTCATGGGAACCTGCAGTAGTTTACAAATTCTTCTGTACCCAATGCTATCAGTATGGGTCTTGATACAGCATGCCGGTTTTACCCATCATGAGATGTTTCTTGTGTGGCACCTTGGTAATGACACTATTTTATAAGCCATCAGTTGAACTAGCTGATATTATTTTTCACTAAGTGGCAGGATTGCTTTCTAATTACTGATAATTTTCCGCTGGTGTCATGACTTTTTGCACCTCTATCCATATATTAAATACTTTTTCCCTGTGTCACTTCTCATTATTACACATAATTTAGGACATCTATGGTTTGATTGACATGTAAAATACAAACTCTATATATAGTGTTTGTGTATATATATATATATATATATATATATATATATATATATATAGAGTGGGGATCAGCTCCATCACAGGGTCCACAGACACAGGTAATATAAAATATAACTGGTTTTTATTAGCAGAAAGTCCAAACAGAACATACGACAGCTTTATCTTCGGCAGGGTGTAAAGAATATAACATAAATGTGTCCTTGCTTCAGTTAGTAAATGGATAACAGAAAACGGTTTAAGCTCACCATCCAGTCTTAGCAGCACCTAAGTAGAGCAAGTCCACCTAAGTAGAGCAAGTCCAGCAGCTCTAACAGAGCCATCACATAAAAGCTCTGTCTTCTGCAAACCCAGCCCTGGCTTTATAGGCCAAAAAACTTGTTACCCTTTTTTAACCGCATCCATTTTAATGGCGCATGGTCAGAAACCAGTTTGAACTGTCTACCTAACAAATAGTACCTGAGTGCATCCAACACCCACTTGATGGCCAGGCATTCCTTCTCCACATTGGAGTAGTTTTTCTCTGCCTGGGACAGTTTGCGACTCAAATGGTAACGAACACCCTGTAATATTATCTATGTCCTGTGACAGTACTGCACCAAGTCCTACATCAGATGCATTTTCCCTGGACTTGGACTCTTTAAAATTCACGCTACAAGGAACTGGGGGGTTACCAAAGAAACCCTTTAGTTCACAAAAATTTTTTTCGGCCTCTGGAGACCACTTTAACCATCCAAGGGGACCCTCTTGTGAGCTCGATTAAGTGAGGGCATCGTGGCAAAGCCCGGCCAAACCGCGAGTACCCTACGATGCCCCAAAAAGCCCT
Source organism: Phyllomedusa bahiana (assembly GCA_025379985.1). Taxonomy (NCBI): domain Eukaryota; kingdom Metazoa; phylum Chordata; class Amphibia; order Anura; family Hylidae; genus Phyllomedusa; species Phyllomedusa bahiana. The sequence continues at coordinate 3,968 of JAODAL010033018.1, read as the reverse complement.
TTCCCCTTTTTTTTTTGTTAGGGGCGTGGCCACCTTTAAAAGGCTTCATTTTGTTGATCTGCGGTTTGTTTTAAGACCCTCCTCCAATGTACCCTAATATTGGGCCCCCTTCCATACCCACCGCACTTTTTTTTGGGGTTTGAGGGTAAACCCCTGCTCCCCCTTAGGGCACAAAAGGGGCCTTGCATTTTCCCTAATGACTTCCGTCCTGGCTGAATTAACAATGTCATTAGGTAGCTGCAGCATATTTCCCTGGGGGGGATCGTATGGACCCCATGGCCCCTTTTGGAAGGGGGCCGGGGGGTTTCCCTGCAACCACGGGGGCATCCGGGTTTAGGGGTAGACCCTTCATAGGTAGAAAAGGTGTTTCCCTTGGTTTCCCCTTTGACAGAGGAATTTGCCAGTCCCCCCTTGGTGGGGTCCAACGTGGTGTTAATAAACCGGGCCCCCCTAACCTTCATAATTCGTCACTCTTGGGATCAGGTAGGCGTCCACCTTTAAAACCCCCGTTAAGTTTTTTGCATCATTACAGAAGCGCCTTCCCCCTTCGGTTTTTGGCAGTAGGATATGGGCTGGGGCTATCCACTCCTGATCTTGATGACCCCCAGTTTTAACATTCGTTTCACCTCTTGGGGCCCCACTTCCTTGGGCCCAGGTTCTGTACGGGTTTAATTAATCTCACCCATTTCCGTGACAATTTCGTGTTCAATCACAGGTTTAGACCTTAGAGGGGAAAAGGACATGTTCTCTGAACTAAAAGCTCCCGCACGTGCTTCTGCGGGGGGGACGGTGTTGCAATGGGGACACTTGGGACCCCACTGTGGACGGTAACAGACACTGGGTAACCGGCACATCCCCGTCTTTCCCGGTTGGAGGTTCACATGATACCCTGGATGGCTTTTCCCTTTGCCCGGTTGGGGTTCTTGTATTTACCTATTGATTTTTTCAAGGACCAGGACTGATTGGTTTCCCCCGTTTTGGGTTCTGCATGGGGCCCCGTGTGGCCCTCTGCCTGGCGTGATCTGCTGATGGGGATTGGCCTGCCCAATTGTTTTATGGCTCTCCATGCCGGAAGCCCCTTTGCCCGCTGCAAACAGCTTTTAAACCCGGCATCAGTCTTTTTATTTCCCTCTGTGACCTTCCAGGAGCGCGGCCCGCCCGCATCAACTCCACCACTTGTGGGGGGTCAGGCCGTCATGGGTCCATAATCGGGTAAATAAAATTAAAAGGTTTTTTTTGCGAAAGTCCAAAACAACATACCGCACGTTAGGTGAAAAGTTAAACCCATAAACATGCCCTTGCTTCAAGTAGAAAAAGGATACCATAAAAGGGGTTTTTAAGCTCACCCCCTTCTTAGCGCCCCAAAGTGAGCAAGCCCCAGGGCCCCACAGACCCCTTCACAAAAGGCTCTGTTTCTGCAAACTCCAGGTTGGGTGGGTACCCCCAAGCCCTCCTTTTTTTAAAGGGCCCCAAGGAAACCGGGGTGGAAAGGGGGACAGCATCCCACCCAACTTAGGACTGCTCCATTTAAAAAAGGGGCCCCGGAGCCCACTGCTAAAAGAGTGATGTAAAACATAAAAAAGGTGCTGCAACCAAGGTTTGCAGACCTATTTATCTGGCTTATCCACCACAGCCCAAAAAGTGCAGTGGCACATTTTTGGCCCTTGATGACAAGCCTTGTGGCTTGTCCAATATATAAATGAAAAAGGGGCGTAACTAGAGAAGCCAGGGCCCAAAGAAAACTTTTGGAGGGGCCCCCCCCCCCTGCCCGAACATTACCAGGACATGGTTAAAAAAAAAGGGGAAAATCCCTCACCATCTTCACCATATACTCTACCAAACAAACCACATACTAAGACCAACATTCCCAATAACATATACAAAAGGAAAACCCGATTATACTGCCAGAACTGACCCAAAGGATGAAAAAATAAACCCCAACTATTACTGATCGTAACAAAGACCAATATACCGCCCTATAAAGCAAATAGGGTTTTTTATGTGTACACAGGCTCTGCGATGTTATAAACCACCTCAGTGAATATGTGGTAGAGACCATGTACACAGGCTCTGCAACTGTTATTACCCCCATACAGAACCCTATAGGGAGAAAAGATTAAGGCTTTTTCAAATGTTTCTTAGACAAGAGCCACCGTGAGGGCCCTTAAAAAGTGAGGAGTCGTTCACTTTCCTTTTTTTTCCCTGTTCGGTGCGCCCCCCATGAGACTTGCTCCATCCAACCCCGGCCCTTTGAATTTTCAACACAAAACCCGAATCCTCACTTTTTTAATCATTTTTTCCCAAATGAGTGCCCCCTCCCCTCATATACAAATCCCCATTTATAATGGCCCAAATGGTAAAATTACCCCCCTGGTAATTATGGGGTCCCCCTCGGTATGTGGTACAACGGGGGGCCCCCGGGGTAGCTAGGTGTTAGTACCCCCGGGCTTTGCTTGGTACTTGAGGGGTGTAGGCAGTTCGGGGCCCCCGGGGAGTAGCTTTGGGTTCCCAGGAGTTAAAAAGGGGCCCCCTGTGCTTGGCCACCCCTTTATGTAGAAAATTTTTTTAAAAAATTTTTTTGGGCCCCCATGTTTGGGAGGAGAAAAGTTTCCCCCCCCTTTAGATTAGAGCCCCCCTTTAGGCAAAAAGTTTTCCCCCCCCCTGTAAATGGCCCCCCGAGGCAGAATAGTTCCCCCCCCCTGTAAATTAGGGCCCCCCTTTTGGGAGAATAGCCTCCCCTGTAGATTAGGGCCCCGGGAGGCGAATATTCCCCCTGTAGAAGGCCCCCTTGGGGAGGGAGAAAAAAAAAATCCGAGATTAGGTCCCCCTTGTAGGCAGAAAGCTCCCCCCCCTGTGATTAGAGCCCCCCCGAGGGAGAATAGTTTCCCCCCTTGTAGGCAGAAAAGTCCCCCCTGTAATTAGGGCCCCTGGGAGGAAGAATAGCCCCCCCGTAGATTAGAGCCCCTGTAGGCATAGTTTTTTCCCCCCCCAAGCATTAGGGCTCCCTATGGATAGTTTCCTTCCCCCCCCCCCTTTAGAGCCCCCCGTAGGGTAGTTCTCCCCCCCCCCCTTTAGGCCCCCCTTTGGGATATTTCTCCCCCCCCCCCCTTTAAAAGCCCCCCGTAGGCTAGTTCTCCCCCCGTAGGTATATGCTCCCCCCCCTTCCCTTTAGGCCCCCCTTTGTTTCACCCCCCCCCCTTCCTTTGAGCCCCCGTAGTATTCTCCCCCCCCCCCCTTCCCTTTAGAGCCCCCCCTGTAGATTTTCTCCCCCACCCCCCTCCCTTTAGAGCCCCCCTGTAGTTTTTCTCTCCCCCCCACCCCCTTCCTTTGAGGGGCCCCCCGTGGTATTCACCCCCCCCACCCCCTGCTCATTACTTACTTGGCCCCGTCCCCCGGGGTCTCCGTTCCCCCCACCCCCCAAACCTGCGCTTTAGGCTTGGGGCCCGGGACAGGAAGTCGGAGGGGACGATGACGTACTTTGCCCGCCCCCTGCGAAAGGTGTCGGCGGGGCAGGGAGGCACAGCTTCCCTGCCATGCATACGTGAAAATTAAGGAGGGCTTCTGTGAAGAAAGGGGACGGAGCCTGCGGCGGGGCCCCCCCCCCCCCCCCCTCCGCCCCCGGCTTCACAGTCCGGCCCCCCGCCTGCACCCGCGCGTGAACTGTTGTGTTTACTGCCCGGGGGGCCCGAGCGGGATCCAGGGGTAGCGATGTGATAGCGGGGCCCCCGGGGCCCCCCCAAACCACGGGCCGTGCAAATTAAAACCCCGGGAGTTACCCCCTGCAATGTATTTTTTTGTATTAAATTTTTTTTTAAAAAATAAATTTTGACTTTTGGGGGTGTTTAAATGCTTATTTATGCAAAAAATGAAAATTTTAAATCTACAATGTGATTTCTGGATTTTTTTTTTGATCCCGTCTCTCCAATTTAAGTTACGTATGAAAAATTACAGGGCCCCTCCATTCTTTG